>JAENPR010000895.1:0-264944 GCA_018135685.1 Themeda triandra
CTTTTAGCAACCTCATAAGCTGTACCATTGTATTGCAATGCTAGTTTACCCTTAACACAAACACTCTTCATCACTCACAAAGACCACCTTACTGTCAATTGTATGACCAGCTCTTGTTCCCACAGATTCCACATTATATCTTAACATGTTCTGTAATATCCCTTTCAATCCATACTTTCAACTTTCCTATTTCCAACTTCAATAGACAATTGACTTTTGGGTCAAGTTCTTCAAACCTCAAACATAATTCTTACCCATGGTTTCGTCCAAAACTCCTTAGCATAACTCTCCTTTGCTAATAGTAATGATACGACAATTCCTTAGTTCTTTCTTCTTCCAATTAACCGTTGTGATTCTCCTTGTTCAAAGATGAACTTTATTGACTGTCAACTATATAGTTCTGGTGACTTCACTTGATTGCTGTACTTGACTTGATCGTGGTGTCATTCCAACTTTTATAGCACCCTTTATATGCTAAGAACATCGACACCAACTTTTCTTACGCAAATGATTGCATCGCTCCAATCCTAGGCCTTTGATTACTTAATCAAGGCTACAAACTTCAATTCAATACGTGACCAAATATGATAGCACCTCCAAGTCTCCAAGGCATAAACCATGTTTGGGACCTGTGGGTTATGGCCCACTAAATCTTCATATCCTTATCAATTCCGTTCTAATTATAATGTTACTATATCAACATCAACTTAATAACGATCCTTTGAATTTCTTATGATCGACCTTGATGTCACTCTTTTCTTCAAGTAAGAACCTCATGCTCCACCATGGATAGCTTGACATCTCATCAGTTGATTAGTCCATTTTCATTGCCTTCGATGAAACGACCATCCAAGAATATTCTGAGTTACTCTTGCTTACATAGGTCGGTTCCAACTCAACGCACCTTCCTTGAGTTCTTCGTGTAATCCCATCATTAGAGACATTCTATAACCAAAAAGAGACTTCCCACCAATAAATCTCATAAAACATGGTCGGTGTAAGCATTGTGACTTCCATAGAATTCATTTGCATAGAAGTCCAACATCACATTATTCCTATGCCATCATCAACAACTTGTATTGAGGCATATGCAACCACTCTACCTTCTTGCATAAGTACACACCCCAAAATCATGACGAGATGCCTCACAATACATAGAAAACTTCTTACTCAGATCTGGTAATATCAACACAGGGGATGTAGTCAACTTCTCCTTCAACTTCTCAAAGCTAGCTTGACAGTTGTCGACCACACAGAGACTTGGCATTCTTTTTTAACAGAACTGTCATGGGTTTAGCAAGCTTGAAGAATCCCTCAATGAACCTCCTACTGTAACCAGCCAAACCAAAAGAATTTGTGGATCTCCCTACATCTGTGGACGGCTTCTAATTCAACACTCTTCATCTTCCTTGTACCAATGCTATACCTCCATTACAGACAACATGACCCAGGAAAGAAACTTCTTTTTAACCAAAACTCAGACTTGCTCTGCTTAGCATACAACTTATGTTCTCTAAGCTTCTGTAAGACTAGCCTTTAGTGTTCAGCATGTTCTCCTTCAGTCTTAAAGAACACCAGGGTGTCAGCAATGAAAACCACCACTAACTTATCATGATACTCCATGATCACCTTATTCATCATGTACATAGGATAGGTAGGTGCATATGTTAGACCAAAGAACGTAACCGTGTACTCATGCAACCCATACCTCGTGGTGAAAACTGCCTTCAGTATTTCTGCATTCTGAATCTTTGACTGATGGTAACTGAAATGTAGATCCATCTTAGAAAACACAAAAGAACCTCTTAACTTATTAGACAAATCTTCAATCTTCAGCAATGACACTTGTTCATGGATAGACCTCTCAGCAATAGAGATAGCTGCTCCTTTCCGGGGAGAGTGCTTGATTGCATAAAACTTTCACCTTGCATCTTCTTCCTCGTGGCTACCCCCTTAAGAAAAGATCTGCTAGGGGCATCAAAGGGTAGATTGTATCTTCAAGTATAAGTTAATGATTTATCATCATATCCTTCCATCATCCCAAAGAGACTCATGTACATAGGTGGGAACTTGTAACATGCAATTCTCCACGAGCAAGAAAACAACGGTGCGGAAGAGAGACATAACTCCAGTTCGTTGATCCAATGAAGTTGTACTTTATACCGTTTGAAATCTTATGAAATCCTCTACAACATTCTTATAGAACATTATTCCAGATTCCGTAGTTAAGTTGGTCGAATATAGTCCACAACAGAAACTGCTCCAGTCTTCAGACAGCATAGAACCCTCCGATTGTAACGGTCATAGCACCCAACTCACAACACATATGAAGGTAACTGATATGACATTGGAAAGGAGCGGAAATCTAATTTTACCCACAAAAATTTCATAACCAGTGCACAAACAAATCTCGAGATATAACACTATGACCGCAGACTGCTCCAGATTTTCTTACAGCGCAGATACTTCATCTTGTGATTTTCATAACTCCCAAACCAAAACAGCCATGAAGGTGATTCTTGCGCTCTGAGAAAGATATTGAAGTCTACTGTTGTACAGAATTTTCTCATAATTTTTGGTCTTCCAAGAACGAGAGATATAAACCGAGGAATACAGATCACTCCAAAAGGATAGAATGGAAAGAGCAAGATGAAACCAAAACCCAACTATCTATTCATTAATCCTTATACCTTAGGCCTATAACTAAATGACATTGTGGTCAAAACCACAAGATCATTGCACTCATTACAAAGATCCAAAACAAACATAAACATAAGCACAAAGCAACTAAGCACTTAAAATTCACAAACCGCACATTGAGACTGCCTGACTCTACTCACTTTGTGACTAACAGTTTATTACAATAGGGGACACTAGCTCCTACTTCTTGAACATGGTGTGACTGCAGCGGCATCCAGGGTAACTTCTCTTGCATGGGGTTGAGCGGGACATGTCTTCCATTTCATTTATCTTGGGTAATCCAACACGACTTCTCCAATCATCTATTTCACCAAGAGCTTTCTCATAGTGTTGCCTTACTTCTGCCAGCTCTAGTTGACTATCTTCTAGCTTTTGATGTAGGATTTGTATGGTCAAGGCCATCTCCTTTGTTTGTTCATTTCGTTCTGTGCAGGGGTCAACCATAACACTTTGCAACATCCCTGGTGGACATTGAGGAAAGTACTTTTGCATATCATCCTTCATCTCTTCATAGTGTTTCTCACGATAAGCCAATAGAGCTTGATGAGCAGCATCAGATATTCCATCATGCATGTTGAGACGATCAGTGAGAGATGAGTGAATGGATTCCACCACACATGATCTCATAAATTGATTCCTTCTGGTGATGTGTGCTTCAGTGCTCCAGTGTTTCTTATACTTAGGATGAGTCCACTTTGTGCATTTATACTCAACTTCAGCTTGCTGACCAGGATAGTGATTTTACAGCAAATACTTCAATCGTGGATGGAAGAAATCATCATTGCTAAAGGGCGTGTTGATGTACTCCTTGCGCCAACAAGTATGAGTGTTTGGTAGGGTAGGATGAGCTTCTCCATTCCGTGGTTCTGTTAGAGCATAGTTCCATCTAGTGAAGCATGGTCCTTCATAGTTGATGCAAGCGACCTTCTCATTATGAACCATCTAAAGAGAGAACACTTAGAGAATGAGACCAAAGTTTTCATAACGGAGCAAAGATAAAAGTGAGCATATCTCTTGGAAAATAACAAGGTTGAAGAGATAGCAGGAAATCAACAAGGATGAGAACAAGGCTTTTAAACAAGCATCAAGGAGGAGATGAATATCAAGGCTAGAGACATAGTGGAGAAGAAAATATCAAGGCGTGTAGAACAAGGTTGTTCTAGCAATTTCAAAACCTTAGTACAGCCAATTTCTAACTAGGCTTGCGTCCTACAGTCAGCATTGAGCTGATACCACTTGTAATACCCGATTTTAAGGACAAAACCAGATATGCACCATATATGAGTATTAGAAGTCAAATCTCACATATAGCTATAAATAAGGGGTAGTATCAATTCATAATGCTTAACGTACTTAGTAAAAAGAGATAACCTTAGGAAGCAAACAACGGATAGACAACTCTGATCTTCGGGTATTGACTCCACTCCACTGGATCCAAACTGACTGGTTGATCACAAGCCTAAACTTCTCCTGAGGTGGTAGGTATAGCAAGAGTGAGTCCATGTCGAACCCCGCAAGTATACCAGGGGGTTCATGAGGCTCAAAAGGTTGACACGGTTAAACTGCAGGTAGCTTTTAGTGTATATCATATTTTAGCACTTAGCATCAAGGTAGTGTTCCCATAACCACATGATCAGGTAAACATGATTAAAGAATACAATTAACATCAATATTAACATTAAGCATAAACAACAGTGGTCATCTATTCTGCAATGTCTCAGGGCCGCCCTAACCGTGGGCACGGACGATAAATCGATTTAACTCTGCGCAGAGGTGTACCCTTTACCTGTGAGTCGTGATTCCCATTTGCTCGGGTTTATAACTCCCATGACACTTCCAAGGTGAATGAGCAGGGTCTCACTATAAATCCACCCATAGGTTCGTCTAACAAGCTAGGGCCGCAGGGTCATCGGATGTAGGGAAACCCTCCTCCCAGAGTGGCACATTCCTACCCGGCTATACACACAATGGAGGAGCCACCCTATACCCAACTCGCAGATCCTCTAACTCGCTAGAAAAGGTCCTATGAACAACTAGAGCCAGAGCCATATAGCCCTCACAGCGGCACGTGAAATCCCGTATTGGTCACGTACAGATAAGTCCTTAAGGAGAGGGAACATCAAGTGAATGGAAAACAGCCAATCACCTTAACCCTCTTGATTCTAAGTTGCTAAAAAGTCATCTTTTAGAATTGTTGGATAATCCGTTAATCAAGTTACAAGATCATGTTGTATAGCACTAGCATCACTACCCATATGCAATAGCCCGAGTTTAACAAGGTAACAGGTAAACAAGACTAGGTAATCCTATACAGGGGAACAAATGACACATGCATATGAATTTTAGTGTAATAGTGAATAGGACACAAGGATGGTCCTACTATACTTGCCTTGAACTTAGATCCTTCTTCAAGTCCAAACCTTTGTAGAACTGCCTCTTGATCTTCAACTTTTTGTAGACCTCCGACTTCTTCTTGGTTGCCAACTTAAGCTCACCGATAGGACACGATCACGAATACCACTCAAGCAATCTATGCAAGCATACGAAGCAAGCAATAGGACTAAATTAGAGCAAAGTACACCAATCATAGTAAAATAGTTTGAAAAGCCTTTAAAATTCCTTTGAAATAAATTTTGAATTCCTTTGAACTTTTCAATCAAGCCACTCAATACAAAAATATTAATGCACCAGCATGAATGCACAACAAGTTGCTAAGCCTATGATAAATTTTAATGTAAGGAAAAATATTATTTTGTACTATATTTCATGAGCACAAAATTTCAAGTTAGACCATTTTACTCTATTTTTAAAGTGAAAAAAATTTAGGGTGTTACAAATGTCAAATTGACCTCATCAACCTATTGGTTAGTCTAGCATTTTGATCTATCTTTGCTACGTATATAGGTCGTGTGTGGACTAAGACATTCTAGTCCTTAGTTGTGTGTTGGTTGAATCTAGGGAGAATTGGCTACGTAGCACTGAAAGAACCCAAGTTTTGCAATGTAGCATTAAAAGATCTCTTGTTTGCTATATAGCACCGAAAGTTCACAATGCTATTGGTTTCTAGCATTCTGTTAACTTTTCTAACATTTCCGTATATCTCCGTTCTCTGATGGTTCATCACGGCAGCTCCTTGACGTCGCGGTCTGTTACGGGCCTACAGCCGCTTCCTGCAGTCTAGAACCGTGTTCACACATGCGTGTAGGTCAGAGCCAAGCCAGCAGGAGCGGCGACGTCACCGGCGAGAAGGGCAGCCACCAGGATGTCGTCGGTGGTCGTGCTTGCGCTCGCGCCGCATGCGTGCCCGAGCTTGCTGGCCCGCGCTGAGCTCACAGGGCCCGTGGCCTCGTTCTCCTCTGCAGTCGGCGTCTGGCATCTCCCGCTGCTCCGGGGCGAGCTCGCCCACGCCACCCGCGGTGGCTGGGCCAGAGCTCGGGCACGGCCGTTTGCGGTGGCTGGCACGCGGCCGGACCGGAGCTCGCCCACGTTGGCTGGGCCGCCTCCTTGCGTTCCAACCTCGCCGCCCTCCGCAACCCCTCCTAGCGAGCCATCATGCCGGGGATGCTCGACGCCGGCGCATCCATGGCAGGGACGGCGCTCGCCATGGCCGCCCAGCGGCCCAGCCCCACTGAGCTCGCACGTGGCCACCCTGCCGCGTCGCAGGCGACCTCCGTCCCGCCGCATCGCAGGCGAGCACGCGCCTGAGATCCTTCCCGACGCTGCGCGGGTGAGCGCCACCCCACCGCCGCGAGGGCGAGCTTGGACCTCGCCGCCGGGTGGACAAGCGGCGACCTGACGGTGCGCGGGCGAGCTTAGCACCGAGCAGACGAGGTGCGGCTCGCCGGCGCGCGGGGCGAGCTCTGGGGGCTGGCCCTGCCGTCGTCGCGAGAGCTCCAACCCCACCGGCGGAGAGGCTCAAGGCGACGCACGTAGGACGGCGAGAAGAAGACGACGGCCACGTACGTCGTGCTCCGAGTGCCTCGTCGACGAGGCCACGGGGTCTACCTCCGCCGGATCCATGGCCGACCCCGGCATCAAGCCCACCAGCGCTCGTTGATTATTCAATTTCATGCTTGTTCGGTCTCCGGCGGAGGCACTCGGAGGCCACTCATGATGCGTGCTGGGTCCAAGAAAGAAAATGAGCGAGGGCTGGCGATTGGAAGGAAAGAGAGAAAAAAGAAAAAGGAAAGAGAAAATTAACTGTAACGAAGATGTTAGTAAAGTTAACAGAATGCTAGAATTCAATAACGTTGTGAACTTTTGATGCTATATAGCAAACAAGAGATCTTTTAATGCTAGATTGCAAAACTTTGCATCTTTGGGTGCTACGGAGCCAAATTTCCCTTGAATCTAGTGCTAACACATTTTTAGCGACTCTGCTAGGGGGTGGGGGAGGAGAAAACAAATCAATCTACTTTTTTTTTTTTTTTTTTTTTTCAAACTAGGGGATTTCCCATTTCCATTACTCGAACGGAAATACATAAGAGTTTTAGACAGTTCAGAAGAAGCAAAAGAGATGGCCCAGGAAATGTGACCAAATTACAGAGTATCATGACTGAAAACACCATTCAGCCACCAATCAAACGATAGAAACACGGTGAAGCGGGTAGGTGATTCTTCGTATGCATCCAGCCGCAGGCTTGATTTTGGTCATCCCGGACGACTGATACGTGATGGCCTCCCCGGCATCTTCTGGGATCACATGGTGTGAAGCCTGGTCTTCTAAAATTTAGCCACCAAATTCACTATGCAGAATTTCTATTCCCCGTCACATCAAAATGTCGGCACATATATAGAGTACTAAATATAGATGAAATAAAAAACTAATTACACAGTTTTGTTGTACTTTGTGAGGCGAACATTTTAAACCTAATTAATCAATGTTTGGACAATTATTACCAAATAAAAATAAAATTGCTACAGTGTGACGCGACGCTTACTATGCAAAGTTTGCCTCCCAACTTTGGGATCTAAACAAGGCCTAAGAAAGGATGATGGCTTACGCCCTAGCATGCTTTGAGGTGGACCGGCGGGGAGCTATCAAGAAAATCAAGATGTTGACTTCGATCCCCTTCATTACACATTTGCATTTGAGATAAGAAGTTATCAACCATGTATGATGCATGATGAAGCGTTGCGATGCTTAATAAACATACTAGATTGGTTAGAATTTAAGTGCAAGAAAATAGTAAATTTATGGTTGATTTTGATAAAGGGAGGACAAGAAATATGTTTTTTTTTTCCTTCTTTTCTCTTAAGATGCACCTGTTAGCGGTCGATCCCGGTTGCCACTTGCTAGCCAACCTCAATGTAAAGATGTCGTTCACCGTTTTTTGACAGACAGACGAGCTACGCATCGGCTAGCCAATCCAATTTGGCGACTGAAACCAATAGGGTTTTAGGACAAATCTCGGTGTACACTTTAAAGGTCAGCGGTAAAGTAGTACCCCTGATTGGCCTTATCAGTTTTAGCCAGACTCAGCATCCTAGAACTTTACAGGTCAGGCATTCAGTGCCCAGGATCAATCCATGATCCATTCGCAATTTACATACCGCAAAGCCCCTTATCTCGTTGCACTCCTCGTGTTGGAATTGGAACTTGGAAGTGACGAAAGGCCATGGATGGTGCTCTTGGCCGACGCGCCGAACGAGTGTTCCGCCGTCCGGTCACTAGTCGACGAGTAGCCTCCGGTGTTGGCACTTGCGGTTGCGGACGACGACGTGGTGCTTGACCAGTTGTAAGCCCTGGCGGCAACAGGCGGCCCATACGTCGCCACCGGCATCTCCAGCGGGAGCTCCGGCAACGGCGCCTCGAACTGGAGCACGCTCATGGCCTGCCGGATCGATGCCCGGGACGCGTAGTCCGGATGCACGCACCACAGCCCGACGCATAGCACCCGCTCCATCTCCAGCGGCTGGAACCCGCCGCCGCCGCCGCCGTTGTTCAGCCGGGGGTCCGCCGCGGCGAGGAGCTCGCCCCTCCCATACAGATCCCAGACCCACCGCACGAGCAGCATTTTGCTCTCGTCTTCCTCGTCCAGGATCACGGGCTTCCTGCCGCAGGCGACCTCGAGGAGCACGACGCCGAAGCTGTAGACGTCGGAATGGACGCTGGCGCGGCTGGTCACCACGCACTCCGGGTCCATGTACCCCATGGTGCCGGCGAGCCACGTGGTGTGCGCGGCGCGGCTGTGGTTGACGAGGCGCGCCAGGCCGAAGTCGCCGAGCTTGGCGTTGAACGACGAGTCCAGCATCACGTTGCTCGGCTTGATGTCCCTGTGCACCACGCACTGCTCCCATTCCTGGTGAAGGTACAGGAGAGCAGAGCCCATGCCAAGGATGATGTTGTACCTGATCGATCGACACCCAAAAAAGAGGAAAACTGAACTTGTAATGTCAATGCATAAACCATCAGTTCGACTTGATTGATTGATCAGGTTGTTCTTGATACCTGACTGCCCACGATAGAATGTTGTCTGTGCTATAGAGATGCTTGTCAAGGCTGCCATTGCTCATGAGCTCGTAGACGAGAAGGAGCTCGTCGGCGTCATGGCACCACCCGACGAGCTGCACGAGGTTGCGGTGCCTGAGGCGGCTTATGATCGTGACCTCGGAGACGTACTCCCTCCTCCCCTGCTTCGATGTCTTGGACACCTTCTTGATGGCCACGTGGAGCCCTTGATCCTGCAGGTACCCACGGTAGACTGATCCGAAGCCGCCCTCGCCGAGCTTCTCCTCGTCGGAGAAACCTCGCGTCGCCTGTGACAGCAGGCTGTAGGTGAATCTCCGAGGCCCGGCCCCCATCTCGAACTCATCGTCCATTTCCCCATCGAGTTGCAGGGGAGTCTCTGTATTTTGAGGTGTCCCTTGCGTTTGTCTGACGCCCTTTAGTTTCAGGTATTTGTTGTAGCTGAGCCACGCTGCTAGAATGAGTAGTATGACGATCCCAGTAGATGCCAGTCCGGCTATGAGGCCTATGTTTGGCTTCTTTGATGTTTTGGTTCCTGCAATTTAATAAGCATGCATAAATACCAAAACCACTGCAGAAGCACAATGAGCATAGTGTAAAATTTGAACCTCTGCTTCTAACTGAAATGAAACGGCAGAACACCTGCCAAATTATGCTCAAAAAATAAATACCAAAACCACTGCAGAAGCACTATGAGCATACATATTTCCCCAGTTGTTTTTCAACAACACTATGTATATACAGTGAGAGTGCACAAATTATCCAAGATATATAGGTAAACATTTATGCATTTGGTTTCAAAGTACTTTGTTGCTTTTTTTCCATAAAAGCAGGTTTGCTTGTGTAAAAAAATAGTAAAGCTGAAAACAGGGAAAGGCACTTGCCGGTGACGGGTACGCTGACGAGAGTGGACTCGAACGACCACGAAAGGATCTGATGGCGCTCGACGTAAACTCCGGTGGCTCCGGAGAATCCAACTGCCGCTTGCTGCGGCAGGCCAGCTTCCCTGAAGTCAACGGCGGCGGAGACGTTGTAGAGGCCCAGCCCCGGCAGGTCGTCGAACCGCAGCGTCGCCGAGAGCGTGCCCGCCTCGGCGTCGTACCTGACCCACGCCGACATGGTCCCGTTGAAGCTCCCGTCCGGCAGCGCCGCGTACGCGCGGGACACGATGCTGTTGACGTCGACGCCGACATGGTTCACGGTGTCCTGCGGGTCCCATTCGTTCCTGAACGAGTCGAGCTCTACGGCGACGGTCGGCGGGAAGACAGAGTTGGCCGGGTTGTTGGGGTAGTTGAAGAGCCCCAGGAAGCCGCCGTTGGAGTCCTGCGGGAGAGCCGGCGGGTAGGGTCCCACGAAGAACGCCATGCCGTCGCCCTGCCCCGTGCCTTTGCGCGGCGTGATGGCGAAGGTGAAGTTGGAGGTGAAGCTGGCGACCAGGCTGGTGCAGTTGGTGTTGGCCCAGAGCGGCACGGGCTGCCCGTACGCGACCCGGCCGGTGCTCCAGGTGGCGTTCTTGGTCAGGTCGATCCAATCGCTGGCGGCGGTGGCGTTGGACATGTACGTGAGGTCGGCGCTGGTGAGGACGCCGGGATTGGAGAAGTTGTAGCTGAAGCTAAGCGAGGTGGCGGCATGGGAAACACAGAGCAGGCAGTATGAGGACAGGCTGAGGAGAAGAAGGCTCCTGTTTCTTCCCTGCTTCTTGGCCATGGTCATGGCCATGGATATGGCTTTGCTTGTGAGCTAAATCTTTTAATCTTTCATCAAAAGTAGAACGTCAAAGTGTGTACCTGCTGGCTGCTCTGCTGAACGCAGGGTCGTCGTCGTTTCGTCGCCTGTCTCCGTCCGCCATTTCAAATACTAGCCGCCGGGTCTTTCCACGATTTTACAGTACCATATCATGCCCGTGTGTTGCTTCAGGACAACTAAACTTTATGTATAAAACCACACAGATCGCACAATAAGATAACAGTGCTATGAAATTGAAGACCGACATTAAAATGACATTTAATTGAAAAGGCAAAATCATCAATGAAAAATAGGCAAACACAGTTTGAAAAATCTAGGAGAATACCTTCGTTATTGATTTATTTCAATCTATTCATTGCAAAGGATTATTTTTTTTCGAAAGGACGGCAAAAGCTTTGCCGTGATTTCTATTAGACGAATAAAAAAAAGGCAAGTGCCAGCCCAGTTTTTTGACTGGAAACCGGGCCAGAAAAACCATACAACTGTGGAGTAGTCTGCACACCTAGGTACCAAGACAACTCAACTCATGCCACAACTAGCACCCACTCAACTCCTTGCTTGGTCGGATTGGAACATCGACACAAGCCACAACACCTCGGTCGGATTAGGTCATCGACACGAGTAATCACTTGACACCATTGACTACCGGTTGGATTGGGACATCAACACGACACAACACCCCTCCAATGGACCCCGAAAAGAAAAACGGCTTACTCCTACTCCACCACTAGCACAACCCACATGACACAGCAACGGAAACGACGAGCCAGGCCCTACCACGAGACCCCCCGACCAAGTCCAACTCCAAAACAATGCCTTCAAGAAGGTTACGACGTCCGACCGCCGCCGTCGCTTGTCCGAGAAGGACAGGGTTTTCACCCGTGGAGAGTGCAGGAGGTGCGACGCCCTCACCAGGGAGTACGGCACCCGCAGGTGTCGTCGTCGCCCGCCCAAATTACCCACAGCACGGACCTCGGTCACGATCCCGGTTCCCCACTAGACACCCGAGTCGTCGCTGCCAGACCTGCCGAAGCCTCCCCGGAAAGATCGACGCGCCGGCCACGCCAGTAGCCGCAAAGCTGCGCCAACACCGCTCCAAGTAGGCGACAAGCGAAGACTGACCTCTCACCGCCGTGCACGTCCACCAACAGCACCACCCGCCGCCATGCACGACCACCGAAGCCTGAAGGTAGTACCGGACCTGGAACAGGGTCCCATACCAGTGCCCCCAAAGACGCCGAAGCCTCCGTCTTCACAACAAACTGCCCCACGACGGCAATCAAGGCCAAAAAAGGGGGAAGGGACGGCGTAGACGAGGACCGCCCCCAACGCCAGCAATAGCCCTAACCACAGCCGCAAGGTGACCACCATGAAGGAGAAGGAGGGGCAAATAGAGAGGGGGAACCCCGCCGCTGCCCCCTGCTGAAAGCTCCGATTTGGTTTTGATAATTAATGATGCTCAATGTTGCTAATACTTTGCTCTAAGTGTGACTAGACACATAGCAACATGGTGGAGATACCTAGGACTCGATGATCGACTTGGACTTGGTGATGATCAATCTTCGAGGTTCAAGGCAAAGGTATCAAGAGATAGGGTTTTCCTTTTCGGTGATCGAGACACTATAGAGAGTGTGATCACGTTTAGGATCGATAACCGACTATCAAGAGGGGAATCCACGGTTGACTCGAGGTCCAAAGTGCCTCTAGATTCGACTTAGCATGATGCATGAGAGGCTAACTAGAGTGCTAACATTTGCTCGACATTTCATGCGATGAAATGCTAACTCTTATGCTTGAGAAGAGATCAACACTGCTAGAATTGGCACATAAGGCAAATAGTTGGACTTGGATCGACGACGGCGCGATGACGATGACAAAACGACAAGTTGACGATTCTGTGTGTGCGTCGGACGCGTCCTGAGGGACGCGCCGGATGCGGCGATGAGCACCGGACGCTACACAGAATGCCCTGCAGAGGAAGTCTTCGCCGGACGCTGCGCTGGACGCGCGACCAGGCGGGCCGGACGCGTCTGGTGCATGGAGAAGCAGCGCAGGCGGCTGGCTCGGGCGGTGCGAAGGCCGGACGCTCGGCGCGCACGTTCGGCGTGCACCGGACGCTACCCAGTGAGGGTCACGGCGCCGCGCGAGTGCTGGACGCGGGCGCCGGACGCCCGACTGGGAGCGCCGGACGCACGACCAGTGCACTCGCCGGACGCTGACGTGGCCCAATTTGAATCGCTAACGGTCGTGTGGCAGTGAGTGCCGGACGCGTCCGGCGGTGCCCATCAGGCACGTCCGGCGCGTGTTGAGCAGGGGCCCGAGCTGCATAACGGTTGGATTTTGTGGTGGCTCTAAAAATAGAAGGTGGCCGGCCATGGGAGTTCTCTCTTTGCCATTTCCATATCCTTGAGCATACTTTGAGCTAGAGACTCCCTCTCCCACTCATCTCTTGACTTAGTGACCATTCTTGAGTGAGATTGAGTGAGGATTCAAGTGCGTTGCATTGAGAGTTGCATCTAGAGGCACTTGTTCTTCGAGTGGGCTGCGGATTCCTGTTACTCTTGGGTGATTCCCATCACCCTAGACGGTTTGGAGCAGCGTGTGGTTGTGAGCTCGACCCGGAGGTTGTTTGAGGCCACACCGGTGGATTGTGAGGGGTTCTTGGTCCTTCCCCGTGGGAGAGTCGCGAAAGGATACTCTAATGGATTGCGCGTTTCTTGGAGGATCCTAGTCTTGTGTTGGTGGTGCGGCTCCCGGCTGCGGTATTTGGCCTTGAGTGCCAATTGAGCGTGCACACCACCAAGCTACTGCATCGCCACAACGAGGACTAGCTTGCCGGAAAGCAAGTGAACCTCGGTAAAAAATCGTTGTGTTATCTTGTGATTTGCCGAGGTTTCTCCTCTTGTGATTGATTGTGGTGATTGGTATTCTTCATTGGTGATTGGCCATCTTCATCTCTACACGGCGGTATAATCATCCAATCCTCTCTCTTGTATCTACTTTACTAGAATTGCTTGTGGTTTGCCGAGTGCCTTAATTGTGTAGCGCTAACTCGGTTTGTAAAGTAGAATTGCTAGACTTGTGTAGTACTAGTTGTTCTTGCTAGTTTTGTGGTTCGCCGAGAGCCTTAATTGTGTAGCACTATCTCGGCTTATTGTTGCTTGTGTGCTAGTTGAGTAGTCTCATTGCTAGACTTGTTAGTAAGGCTTGCATAGAGTAGTCGAAGCTTTAGCTTTGCATATACACCGCCTTGTTGTCTAACAAGTTGTTTAGTGAGCTTTGCAAGATTTTTTGTTAGGCTATTCATCTCCCTCTAGCCATTTAGACCTTACACATGGTATCGGAGTCGAGGCACCATTTATTTGCGTTGGCTTAACATCATATGGTGATAAAATGGCTTTAGTGTTGCACATCAACAACACCAAGAGGGCACCACCATTTGATGGTGTTGATTATGCCAAATGGAAGCTCAAGATGAAAGGTCATCTCAAGGCAATCAATGGTGAGGTGTGGAAAGTGACCAAAACAAAGTTTGAGATGGTCAATGCCGAGGCACCCACACCGGCCGAAGAAAAGAAGCAACAAGCAAATGATGTTGCCGTGGGTGTCTTTCATGAGGCCCTTGATGACAAAGCATTTGAGCTCATCAAGAACATTGAGGTGGCTCATGACATTTGGAAGAAGTTAGAAGAGGCTTATGAGGGCACCGAAAGTGTGAAGACGGCAAGAGCTTACATGTTACAAGAGAAGTTTTCTAGCTTCTCAATGAAGGAAGATGAGAGTGTGCCAGAGATGTTTCATAGGCTCCAAGTGATTGTCAATGAGCTCAAGGCACTTGGTGAAGAAGTCAAAGATCAACAATTCTCAACCAAGTTCATGAGATGCCTACCCAAGAGGTTTGACATGTTGAAGACCGTCATGATGAAGACAACCATGAAGGAAAAGCCAACTCCAAACCAAGTCCTTCAAGAAGTCATGGCTGATGATGAGTTTAGAGAAGATAATGAGAAGGAAGAGTTAGTGAAGAAGAAGAAGAAAGAAAGTGAGAAGAAGGATGATGACAACAAGAAGAGTGTGGCATTCAAGGTCACATCATCCAAGAGCAAGGGCAAGAAGAAGCAAGAGGCATCAAGTGAAGATGAGCCATGCTCTAGCTCAAGTGAAGAAGAAGACATGAATGATCAAATTGCTTTTCTAGTCAAGAAGATGAGAAAGCTCTTGAAGAAGAAGGGGTACCGGTCAAGAAAGAGAAGCTCTTCCAAGACAAGTGAACATTCTATGAAGTGCTTCCGGTGCCATAGTAAGGAGCATCTCATCACCAAGTGTCCTTATGATAGTGATGATGAAGATGCCGTGTAGAAGGAGAAGAAGAAGCAAAAAAAGAAGGAGGAGAAGAAGGACTCCTTCCATAAGAAGAAGAAGGGTGAATCACATGTGGCAACATGGGAGAGTGACTCCTCTTCCTCAAGTGATGAAGATGAGGATGACTCCAAGAGCAAGAAGAAGAAGGGGCACGCAAGGATCGCCATTCAAGAGAAGATTTCTCTATTTGGTGCTCCATCAACTTGCTTCATGGCCAAGGCCACTAAGGTACAACCTGATAGTGATGATGAGAGTGATGATGATGAACCTACTAAAGATGAACTCATCACTATGCTTGAGGATTGCAAAGATGACTTCAAGCTATCTAGGAAGGAATGTAGGGGCTTGCGCAAGGAAAAAGAAAACCTTGAGCAAGAACTTATGGAGTTGAGGGCTTCTTATGAGAGTCTAAAGAAAGACCATAAGAAGCTAGAGATTGCTCACTCCAAGCTTGAAAAAGCTCATTCTTCTCTAGAAAAGAAGCAATCCCAAGTTGTGGTTGTTGAGAAGAAAGATGTTGGTTCTTCATGTGATTTACTTGATGAATCTTTCTTTAAGCCTATTGTGGTTGCTCCTACTAATTCTTCTTGTAGAACTTCCACTTCTAGCTGTTGACACAAAACGTGACGCCTGCTTTGCCACACGACAAGCGGAAAGCGTGGCTTCAATTGGGTGCCGGACGGTTCGAGAATCCGGAGCGTGCCGGCCCGGTTTGACTCGAAAGCCGACAAGGGATAAAAGCTGTTAGATCAAAAAAGCTGGAACGTGCCGGGTGAGACCGACAGGTTCCATATTTACGGCCCGAAGCCACTTACGACGACATACAGCTATAGAAGCTCTCTGCCAAAGCATGTTTATAGCCCATTCGGCAAATATGAAGTAAGAAACATAAAGCGCTAATTGCCGAATGCACGTGTATAAAAGACATGTTTGAACAAGTGAAAATTGATCATCATAAATCACGTAGAAACATAAATTCTAGACCAATGACACCATCAAGATACGATAAATATTTAAAGAGGTAATTCGTAAATATAAATCTACTTTAAGTAACGCATGCATAGGCTAATCCGGCTAGTCCGCCGCACGTCTAGCCTTCATAAACCCGTCAAGCATAAACCCAAGCAAGTTAATCCACCGCATGATACCACTCGCTATGAATCTACACCACCTCTCACTACCGAGATCAATCCACCGCATGATACAATCTAGTAATAAAAAGCTAAAAGCATGCATATGCCCAAATAGATCTATAAATAGTCGTTACTCGTGTGAGCATAACCATATTCGGCAAAATTGCCGGTGGGGTCCATGAAGAAGGAACAAACAAGCTAACGTGGCCTAAACCTAACAGAACCTGCACCTGCCGCACGATACCTAGTCCTCTTAGGTTTAAACACACTTTAACGTGCATGAACCCACAACATGTAACAACCTAGATTGATCTGATTCGGCTATACAAGCACATGAACAAAAGCCGAATCGTATCAATCTAGATTGGGCAAAAAGAGTGTTACAATTAAATAAAAACATTTAAAACAGTGCAGCACGTGATAACTTAATGAATCTACTAGATCTTGCCAAATCTAATAGAGCCGATAACTATCTTGCTTTGCTAAGCTATCAAGCGGGCCTTTGCCGCACGGCCATCTAGTCGAGATAAACGAGCAAAAGCGAAGACTTCGATCGTCAAGCGAGGCCGCCGCACGGCCATCCAGTCGAGACAAACAAGACTACTTGCACCATAATCTAAATCCACCGCATGATACTAGACATGGTAGCAAGGTTGCCGGTACTTACGAAGGTCGACGGATCGATGACTCCTCTCGAAGAACTCGACGACACGACGGAAAGGGACTCGAAACTTGGCACGGGGCCGGTTGTATTGATATGATTGTGTATATCTTTTACAATGGCCGGGGTTTATATTTATACCCTGGGCTGATCATGAGTCCTAAAAGACTATGAAATACTAAACAAAATATAGAAACCATGACTCTTAGTTCTAATTCCCTTCGGAGTCTTCTATCATCACGTCTTGTCTCCCCTGAGTCGTCTGTTCTCGTTGTCATCACTTTCCCGAATGGAATTTCTGTCTCCTGAGATAGCCGACCGCTCGGCCGTTTACCGAATCCCCTTTCCACCGTGTGCTGGGTTTACCCGTCATCTTCTCAATATTGACCAAAATCTAGTGTTAACACATGCCCCCTCAATTTCGGGATAAAAGTGATTTTGTTCCGAAATTGACCACAAGCACGCTTCACCTAGGTTAACATTGCCCACAGCCATAGCCGCCGCCTGAGAGCTCCACTCTGCTTCCGACCTGCTTTGCTTCTTCAATGGCGACCCAGGAAGCCTCAACTTGCTCTGCTCTAATGGCGACTCAGGACGAAATTCTAGAGGTAACCCTAATCACTTCACTCATTCGGCAATTTTCGAATCGATTCCTGGTTTTCCTCCCTGATCCATTTTATCCTTGCCATCTCTTCTGAAGGAGCTCAAGAATGAGATTTTGATTCCTCATCTTCCGCACCCTGATTCTTATTTCCTCGGTCCAATGGGGAACCCTAATCCGATGGAGTTCATTGAAAAAGAAACTTTGAGGATCCCATTCAAATCCAAGATTGCCCCTCCAAGTAGATGGTCGAGCACCTTCAAGACCTGGCCACTTCCTTCGATCTCAGGATGGCGGAATTGGTACCGCAGGATGCTAGCCAAGAACAGTAGTTCATGGGAATCCCAAGATATTCAGCACTGCTTGGAACTATCTTTAGCCGATATGTCCAGGAATGATTCCCTCCTGATAGCAGCTTCTCATTTCTGGTCTGACGCTGTTAATGCTTTCATCTTCGGCCATGGCCCAATGTCCATCACTCTTGCTGATGTTTTCATGATGACTGGACTGAATGTTATCAAACCAGTATACCCATCCAAGTACAAGGGTACCAGCACTCAGAGATCAGTCAAATCAGGATGTGGTTGGATCAAATACATCCAAACTTACATGACATCAGGTGCTGTGACTGAGAAGGAGTATAGGGCTTTCATGAACATGTGGCTATGCAGGTTCATCTTTTGCAGCAAATTTAATGAACCAACTCTGAACCATATAGTAATGGCCGAAGACTTAGCTGCAGGTGCTTTAATCCCTCTGGGCAAGTATCTTTTAGGGGCTGTTTACCATATGATGCACCAAATCACTGTCCAGATGCGCCAACATGAAGAAATTCCCTGTGTCAATGGCCCCTGGTGGTTAGTTCAGATGTGGCTGCTGTGGCAGAACCGCCTAAAATAATACACTTTCGAAGTACTTGTCTTCCTTTAGACACTAAGTACCTCCAAAGTGTACTAAATCAAACGATTCCGTCGAGCACACCCGAAGGAGAACTCGAAACAATCCACGATTTACAACCCGGATCATAAATGAGAGAGTAAAGCTTACAACATTTTAGACATTTCTTACATCACGTTAATTACAACATTAGTATATTATCTTAATCAATTATCGCGAGAATAAGACAAGTTAAATATCAACATAGTAATATTTGTATTCATCTTTGAAAGGTAAAGGTGATTCTTTCTTTTGTAAAAACATTTTTGATGAAGATTACAAATAAACTCTATGTCCACATCGTAAAGGAAATCCTCTCTCGAGCCCACGGGAGGTTTCCACACACATAATCAGCTTTAGCAAAGACTGTCACCGCAACGGGTAGAACAAACCCGAGTACTCAATTGTACTCCGCAAGACTTACCCGTCGGGAGGAAATAAAAGACTCCAAGGAATATGCAAGGCTATCTCGGCTTATGGGTTAATTTCATTTGCAAGAAGCATTACTAAATGTGTATCCTTACTTTCATATTATTAGCCATCTTTTAAGCTCATTACCTAACAATTCTATGTAAGCACTGTTCTACTTTCAAGCAAGGGTTGAGCAATCGAGATGCATCTTAATTCCATATTCCATATTCCACTTCTTACTACGGTGCTAGACCATAGCCAAGTCGTACCGCAACAAGCGGCGATTCGTGAATCAATGTAGCCCAGCTGGGTACCCTAAATCACACGCCTCACTCATACCCTAGGCACAAGCAAGACTAACCTCCCACTTTCCTGTCAAGGGTTCCAATTCCCCACCCCAAACTTGGACTCCAAGCCCCCATACTTGAGGCCCGGCCTCAATATGGTGCAAGGACCTCCAACCTATCCCCGCCTCCATCCAGTCGAGGTGGAAAGAGAGGGAAACCAAGACACGAAAGAGACAGGTCTTCCCGCTCCCATGCGCAAGTATGTGATCAGGATAATAAGTACGTGACCCGACTACCATCCACAGCAACGGACGGTCCTTAATCGACACGGCGGGACAAACACAACCGAGCCTCGCTCGATTGCCCAAACCAAGTCCAGATCAAAATCCAAGTATAGTTCCGCTCGGTCTCCAATTATCATCCATATATATGTTCCATGTCATAGTATAAGATAATACTAACAATAATATTTCCTATATCTCGCGAGGGACAACAATCACTCGACTTACGCCGAAATCCTATAGCATAGCAAGCTACACGATCTTGTCATACTAGTAAGACTCATGGGATCAGGATATATATATGCAAGTGGATTTCATTCAACTCCTTAAAACTTAATGCACAAGCATAAAGTAAAGTGCAGAATAATAGGGGTTATGCACCGGGGCTTGCCTGGGTAAAAGATTTAACCAAACGTTAATGTTCCATCACGATGACACGATCGGCAAGGCACCATCTTTTCAGTTGCTCCAAGTGACTCCACGATTCATCGTCGCTCCTATTATGATATTCGTGGATGCAACGCAGAACGTAAATAAACAACAACCTTCGCAACGCTTAGAAGAATATGATTTCGCCTCTCAAGGTTACGAGACAACCCTACGTATTAGGCTGCGTTCCCACGTTTCCAAATAAAGACATTTAGTTATACAAACCAAGATGCTTTACTCATTTTTATTGATTTAAAAGATATTTAAACTAGGATCCATTAGTTACCTTAGAAAATTGATTATTCTTGAGCTACACAAATTACCTCGAGCATCTACATAATATTGTGAACTTACTGTAAAATGTTCAGAATCAACGTTGCCATCGTTTTCTCACAAGAATTACTACCGGTTTATAAATCAACAATATTAAACATCTCTATTTAAAATAAGAACCCCTGAAAATATTATTATAAACTATGTGAACAAGATACGCTAGCAGATAGATCATGATTTTAGTAGCCTAACAAAGTTAGTTTCACAACTTTTGGATAACCACACAATTTTTAGCTGGATTTATAAGCTCTAGCACGTTTGATGACTTTTAGCCAAAGGAAGCTAACAGACGTTGCTGCATCGGGACCCGTACGTCATACGTCTTCCACCTCGACTCACGCACGACATAGAGAAGCAGCTCACCATGATGCATGCTCAGGTGACGATCGAAGCGGAGGGTGTCGAGGTGGCCTGGTCACGTACGCGCGCAGCGTGGACGGTGGCGCTCCGCCATGGACACCGGCGCGTCAGCATAACGTTGACGAGGCCTCTGGCCAAAATAGCGCCAACACCGGATAGAGGGAGTCAAGACGAGCTCAGAGACGCAAGCAATTGAACTTCTATCAGCTCCCGGCCTTACCTCCCTGGCTTGCAGGCCCGGCGGCGCTCAAGGCCGGCGACGAGCAAACTGTTAAATTGGCCTATACAAAGCATGGCTGGCTCTAGATGTGGGCTGGGCATTTATCTAGCTTGCTTAGCTACTCAAAGATGCAAGGAGTCGAGTCGTGAAGCCTGAGCTAGGCGAGCTGGAGGGTAGAGGCGAGCGTCTAGAGCACGGGCGATCGCGGAGAGAACGTCCGAGCGAACCGAGCAAGATAAAGGCGTGGCGTCGCCGGTTGATGGTCCAACACCAGCACATGTGCACAGGCGACGACCAAAGGACTTGACACGACGCACACGGCATGGCAAAACCAAGCGGGGTCGTCGCCGGCGTCGACTAGTGGCGAGCGGGGACAGAGAGACGTCCCGTCCCTACTGTGGCTGGGGTCCGGCGACCTTGACGCGGCGAGCAATGGCGCCAGTCCGTGGTAGGTGAATCGAAGGGCAGCAGCCCGGCCACGTCTTGTGCCCGGCGGCAGCAGCATGGTCTTCGTCGTCGGTCGCTTGGCGTCTGTGTTCAGCTGCAGACTCATAATGGTGCGTACAAGTGTATGCGGCGACTGGCGAGCACAGGCGGACACGACGCCGAGGCGACGGTGCCGCAGAGGTCGGCAAGTTCACACAGGAAGGGAGTCGACGCGAGCAGTCAGCAGCATGGTAAGGTAACAGCAGAGCACGGCAACTACAGGGGCACGACGCGAGATAGTCAAGATGCCTCGCGCGACGGGAGCTCGCGAGCAGCAGCTGCCAGCGGCCGTGCACTACGCCTGCCAGCAGGCGCACACAAGCAATGCACGACACAGACAAACAAACAAGCAGGCGTCCAGCAGGGGCAACTGAGCAAGCGGCCAGTCATTCCTGTGTGTGTACGTGAGTGTGATGTGGTGTACGTGTGTTTTATTTTTATTTTATATTATGACAAGCACATAGTAATATATAAACTACGTTCATTCACAAAGTTATCGTTAGCAAGTATTTTCAAGCAAAAATTAATTATTATATATATACCTATCTGAAAGAGTTTAAACTCACAAGATATATTTTATTTTTGTTTATAAAAGTTGTTCATCATTTCAGACGTATCAAAATTTTAAAGCACGCAGAATTTGTTTATGATGATTTCTCTTAAACCTTAACCTGGGTGCTAAGCGAGATCATAACACCAGGGGTGTTACAATCAACCCCCTTTAAAAAGAATCTCGTCCCGAGATTCGAAGCAAGAACGGAGAAAAGGGAAAACGCGATTACATTTCACAGATCTAGAATTACATGAAAGATTACACAACTTCGAAAGCTAAACCACTCGGGAACTAGAGAGAACACGGCTACAAGCAACCAATATAACCACTGACTTAATCTAGAAATCGGTTAAGACGGGGACAATGAAGAAGGAGCAAGAAAATGATTATCCAGAACATAGCGAATGCCCAAAGGGTCCAGAAAACAGAGGGCGTGAACTCGACCATCGTGTACCCTATCACAAAAATTAACACAAGGCAAATTAGAACTTCTTCTATGAAAAACATATCTCTTCTTCACTTCAAGTTGGCAACTCTAGATCCACGAGCAACAACTAGATCTTGTAACTCGATCTTGCTTCTTCCCTCCAACTTTGTTGCTTCTCGAGTTTCTCCACCCCGAGCACTACTTCAGATCTGGGGATGGGAATGAAGAAGAGGCAAGCAGGGTGGCTTCTTATAGCTAGGTGGGTAGAGGTGGTGGTGCTGCACACCGGAAGTGGAGACGAGTCGCCGACGAGTCACAAAACAGGAAGAATACCGACCATGGCACACTTCCACTGCACAAGCTCGAGTGGGGAGAAAGGGAAAAGGGGGATGGGATTCGCCCGGCAAGGAGGCGTGCGAGTGACTGTGTCCAAAAGAAAGAAGAGGGGGAGGGGGTCAGGTCTGGGAACGAGGGCGAGGATCGAGAGCCGACAGGGGGTGCAGGAAAAAGAAAGGCGCACTATGCATAGGGCGGCGAGTGCGGCACAGCGCCGCGGCCACGCGAGAGCAGGGCACAGGTGGGTCCCTCAGCACACGGCGACAGCGAACCGACATGCACAGATACTACGTCATGTTAGATGCTTCAATCACTTCGGACTTCAAGGGCTACCTTTTCTTGGCCATCTCTCTCCTTTTCAAAAACCATGTTAACCCAGTCACTTTGAAAGAGCACTACTCCATCAACTTATTGTGGATTTCCCAATTGAACACCATAATTTTTTTTGAGAATATTTTATTGCAAGAGTAATATGGTGGTGTAACTTGGTAAAAGTATCTGATCAAGAACCTTGATACCAGCGCGTGCCGAGCAGCATCATCCTGTGGCAGCTGTTCCACAGGGGCCCTTGGTTTCGTCGCGGCACCATAAGCTTTCAACCAGGCAACTATTACCCATTTACACGCAATCAAGGCGGTGGGGTCATAGACCACAGAGTAGAGGAGTATTGCAAGGGAAGATTCAGGCAACAAGGATGCCTTACTCAATAAGGAATTTAAATCCCACAATGGATTTAAGTCAAATGTTCTACTGGGACATCCACAAATAGTCAACACAGTGTTCTCTATCATCCAAACACAATGATTAAGCAAAATGCACCTTGCAACACATCTCTTGCCTTCTGCGACTAGGCGATCTCAACAACCACGACAAGGTACAACGGAAAGATTACAATGCTGAAGGATAACGATGGAAGCACCACAAACTATAGATACATACCCCCTAGAACAACTACTCTACATCTCCAGACCCGCGAGCTTCACCCATGGGCTCCAGCTCAGGATCTGCCTCTTCTCTTGGTGGTGGCTGAGTGAGGGGAACCAAGGGCTCTTCTTGTGAGGTCTCCAATGGTGAAAGTGCTTGGTGGTACGGCAAAGCGACTTTCCTTCTTTCGGGAGGGTGGATGGGAATTCCCTCCAAGATCGGGGTTCCGCACTTCCGCGGCAAGCGCTCTACGCTTGGCCCTTGTGGCAAGATAGGCATCCTCCAGCTCCTGAGCATGCCGGTCTTCAGCCCTCTTTAGGTCCTCCGACTTGGCGGCCTCACGGCTTTCTGCGGCTGCCATAGCCGCATGTGCTTCGGCAAGCTGCACTTCGAGCATCCTGGAGAAGATCTCGGCCTCCTCGGCTCGACGGATGCATGCCTTCAATGCTGTGGCCTGCCGGTCATACTGCTCATCCAAAGCGAGCAGGTATGCGGTCAGATGCACCACGGTTGGGTTGTCCACCTGCTGACCTTGCCCATGCAAGGCCTCCATACGAGCCTTCCATACTCGCCGATTCTTGTCCCTAGGTGGAAAGAACCGCATGGGGGTACTAGAAATGGGCTCTTCATAGACCCAGCAGAGATGTCGCAGGGCCTTGCGAGCCACAATCTGGTAGGTGTCGACGAAGCGGAACCCAGTTGCAGTCATGCTCCAAGCTTCCGTGGCATTGGGGAAATCCTCACTCTTGCCAATGTAGACAGTGACCTCACAACGCTCAGTGCCATGCTTCATGTACTCACGACCCTCATACTCAGGACGCTCTTTAACCCCGAGCCTCTGCAGGGTGGCATGCAGAACATTGGGAAAACCCTCGGTGTTCAGGCAGTAGCTGCTCACCCAGGCTCCTGCCATCTTTGGTGGAGAGTGGTTGCGAGGGAGAAGTGAGCGAGAAGCTTGCTCAAGGTTGAAGACAAGGAAAGCTGGAATGCAGCGAGTGGTGGTACAAAAGTGGCTAGGCTGCCCCCCTTTTAATGGTAAAGCGACCAGTGGTCCTGGCGCAGTTCACCAGTGAATCTCACGTGGGGACCATTATACACAAGGATTCTTGCGTGCTCAAGACGAAAAAAACAACATCTCAGGCCATAAAGGATTGACACGAGATGCATGGCAAATGTCCGACAAGGACGCCGAAAGGGAGTATGAAAGACGTGAGCCACGATAAGCGTGAATCACAACAAACGTGACATATGAAGCCACAGTTCAGCATTATTCAAGGACAGGAATGAATGGGACTAAAGAACAGGCACACTACAAGCGACACTAGCATGATGACTCACGCAGGAACAACGCGTCTAACTCGAAGATTGCATAATACTCTAGAGTTAGTTCATCAGACAAAGGCACAACAAAACTTACCAGAATAGTTAACTATAATAATAGGGCTACTTATATACTTCGCATGCAAACGCCCTAACTTTTTCAAAAATTTGTTCTCAAATTTTAATTCAGAAAAGGGTTGTGAAGCTTTATTTTTCTCATTTATGGAGCTGATACCACTGTGGCAGAACCGCCTAAAATAATACACTTTCGAAGTACTTGTCTTCCTTTAGACACTAAGTACCTCCAAAGTGTACTAAATCAAACGATTCCGTCGAGCACACCCGAAAGAGAACTCGAAACAATCCACGATTTACAACCCGGATCATAAATGAGAGAGTAAAGCTTACAACATTTTAGACATTTCTTACATCACATTAATTACAACATTAGTATATTATCTTAATCAATTATCGGCAGAATAAGACAAGTTAAATATCAACATAGTAATATTTGTATTCATCGGCTGAAAGGTAAAGGTGATTCTTTCTTTTGTAAAAACATTTTTGATGAAGATTACAAATAAACTCTATGTCCACATCGTAAAGGAAATCCTCTCTGAGCCCACCAGGAGGTTTCCACACACATAATCAGCTTTAGCAGCACCTGTCACCTGCAATAGGGTAGAACAAACCCTGAGTACTCAATTGTACTCCGCAAGACTTACCCGTCAGGAGGAAATAAAAGACTCCAAGGAATATGCAAGGCTATCTGGCTTATGGGTTAATTTCATTTGCAAGAAGCATTACTAAATGTGTATCCTTACTTTCATATTATTAGCCATCTTTTAAGCTCATTACCTAACAATTCTATGTAAGCACCTGTTCTACTTTCAAGCAAGGGTTGAGC
The DNA here is from genome assembly GCA_018135685.1 of Themeda triandra. Classification (NCBI taxonomy): domain Eukaryota; kingdom Viridiplantae; phylum Streptophyta; class Magnoliopsida; order Poales; family Poaceae; genus Themeda; species Themeda triandra. The sequence continues at coordinate 25,883 of JAENPR010000895.1, forward strand.
AATCAGATGCATCTTAATTCCATATTCCATATTCCACTTCTTACTACGGTGCTAGACCATAGCCAAGTCGTACCGCAACAAGCGGCGATTCGCGAATCAATGTAGCCCAGCTGGGTACCCTAAATCACATGCCTCACTCATACCCTAGGCACAAGCAAGACTAACCTCCCACTTTCCTGTCAAGGGTTCCAATTCCCCACCCCAAACTTGGACTCCAAGCCCCCATACTTGAGGCCCGGCCTCAATATGGTGCAAGGACCTCCAACCTATCCCCGCCTCCATCCAGTCGAGGTGGAAAGAGAGGGAAACCAAGACACGAAAGAGACAGGTCTTCCCGCTCCCATGCGCAAGTATGTGATCAGGATAATAAGTCTGTGACCTGACTACCATCCACAGCAACGGACGGTCCTTAATCGACACAGGCGGGACAAACACAACCAGAGCCTCGCTCAGATTGCCCAAACCAAGTCCAGATCAAAATCCAAGTATAGTTCCGCTCGGTCTCCAATTATCATCCATATATATGTTCCATGTCATAGTATAAGATAATACTAACAATAATATTTCCTATATCTCGCGAGGGACAACAATCACTCGACTTCTGCCGAAATCCTATAGCATAGCAAGCTACACGATCTTGTCATACTAGTAAGACTCATGGGATCGGGATATATATATGCAAGTGGATTTCATTCAACTCCTTAAAACTTAATGCACAAGCATAAAGTAAAGTGCGAGAATAATAGGGGTTATGCACCGGGGCTTGCCTGGGTAAAAGATTTAACCAAACGTTAATGTTCCATCACGATGACACGATCGGCAAGGCACCATCTTTTCGGTTGCTCCAAGTGACTCCACGATTCATCGTCGCTCCTATTATGATATTCGTGGATGCAACGCAGAACGTAAATAAACAACAACCTTCGCAACGCTTAGAAGAATACGATTTCGCCTCTCAAGCTAACGAGACAACCCTACGTATTAGGCTGCGTTCCCACGTTTCCAAATAAAGACATTTAGTTATATAAACCAAGATGCTTTACTCATTTTTATTGATTTAATAGATATTTAAACTAGGATCCATTAGTTACCTTAGAAAATTGATTATTCTTGAGCTACACAAATTACCTCGAGCATCTACATAATATTGTGAACTTACTGTAAAATGTTCAGAATCAACGTTGCCATCGTTTTCTCACAAGAATTACTACCGGTTTATAAATCAACAATATTAAGCATCTCTATTTAAAATAAGAACCCCTGAAAATATTATTATAAACTATGTGAACAAGATACGCTAGCAGATAGATCATGATTTTAGTAGCCTAACAAAGTTAGTTTCACAACTTTTGGATAACCACACAATTTTTAGCTGGATTTATAAGCTCTAGCACGTTTGATGACTTTTAGCCAAAGGAAGCTAACAGACGTTGCTGCATCGGGACCCGTACGTCATACGTCTTCCACCTCGAGACTCACGCACGACATAGAGAAGCAGCTCACCATGATGCATGCTCAGTGACGATCGAAGCGGAGGGTGTCGAGGTGGCCTGGTCACGCACGCGCGCAGCGTGGACGGTGGCGCTCCGCCATGGACACCGGCGCGTCAGCATAACGTTGACGAGGTCTCGGCCAAAATAGCGCCAACACCGGATAGAGGGAGTCAAGACGAGCTCGAGACGCAAGCAATTGAACTTCTATCAGCTCCCGGCCTTACCTCCCGGCTTGCAGGCCCGGCGGCGCTCAAGGCCGGCGACGAGCAAACTGTTAAATTGGCCTATACAAAGCATGGCTGGCTCTAGATGTGGGCTGGGCATTTATCTAGCTTGCTTAGCTACTCAAAGATGCAAGGAGTCGAGTCGTGAAGCCGAGCTAGGCGAGCTGGAGGGTAGAGGCGAGCGTCTAGAGCACGGGCGATCGCGGAGAGAACGTCCGAGCGAACCGAGCAAGATAAAGGCGTGGCGTCGCCGGTTGATGGTCCAACACCAGCACATGTGCACAGGCGACGACCAAAGGACTTGACACGACGCACACGGCATGGCAAAACCAAGCGGGGTCGTCGCCGGCGTTGACTAGTGGCAGAGCAGGACAGACAGACGTCCCGTCCCTACTGTGGCTGGGGTCCGGCGACCTTGACGCGGTGAGCAATGGCGCCAGTCCGTGGTAGGTGAATCGAAGGGCAGCAGCCTGGCCACGTCTTGTGCCCGGCGGCAGCAGCATGGTCTTCGTCGTCGGTCGCTTGGCGTCTGTGTTCAGCTGCAGACTCATAATGGTGCGTACAAGTGTATGCGGCGACTGGCGAGCACAGGCGGACACGACGCCGAGGCGACGGCGCCGCAGAGGTCGGCAAGTTCACACAGGAAGGGAGTCGACGCGAGTAGTCAGCAGCATGGTAAGGTAACAGCAGAGCACGGCAACTACAGGGGCACGACGCGAGATAGTCAAGATGCCTCGCGCGATGGGAGCTCGCGAGCAGCAGCTGCCAGCGGCCGTGCACTACGCCGGCCAGCAGGCGCACACAAGCAATGCACGACACAGACAAACAAACAAGCAGGCGTCCAGCAGGGGCAACTGAGCAAGCGGCCAGTCATTCCTGTGTGTGTACGTGAGTGTGATGTGGTGTACGTGTGTTTTATTTTTATTTTATATTATGACAAGCACATAGTAATATATAAACTACGTTCATTCACAAAGTTATCGTTAGCAAGTATTTTCAAGCAAAAATTAATTATTATATATATACCTATCTGAAAGAGTTTAAACTCACAACATATATTTTATTTTTGTTTATAAAAGTTGTTCATCATTTCAGACGTATCAAAATTTTAAAGCACGCAGAATTTGTTTATGATGATTTCTCTTAAACCTTAACCCGGGTGCTAAGCGAGATCATAACACCAGGGGTGTTACAGCTGCAATCTGTCTATGCATCAGATAATCTCAGTGGATCTTCATGATTTAGGTTTCCCTTCAGTTAACTATACCGAGGATGAAGATCCTTTTCAAGATCTTCTTCAAAGGATTCAATAAAGTGATCTGGTTCCCATATAGGGAAAATGAAAATCTGACTCTGCCCTGCAAATTCAGTTATGAATCTGGTTGTTCAGATGATGTAGCTACAGAGATCTTCAATTCTTTCATCAAGCCTTGCACTTTGCCAGCTGAATTCCATCATGGGAGATTATTGAGTCCTACATATGAATTTTATAATCCAAACATGTCAGCCACGCAATTAGGATGTGGCCAGCTGCCTCCAAGGCTGTACTTTTCTGATATTATAAGTCCTAGAGAGAAAATACTGGATCATGTAGAGGCTAACAAGGTTTTTGAGCTTGGATGGGAACTTCCAACATATGAACCTTCTCCATTTGGGTTAATTGAAGTTGCCCATCCTTTATTTGCTTCCTGGTGGCAAGAATGGCACTCTCATATCTTCAACACCCAAGTGCATCCTCTATGCCAGAGCCTACTACCTCAATTTGCTTCTGATAGTGAGGTACTTTCTTATTTTTTCTTCTAGTGGATCTTTTCCTTTATCCTGAATATTCTCTTCTTGATAGGACAATGAACCCCTTAATCTTCAAGAAGTTCAATATTACCAAGCTGGGCCCATTGCTGCTTTAGGACGTAATGCCCCAACCTTGGCAGTGTTTAAGAAAATCCCTGCTAAAGATGCAGTACTTCTGAAGGAGTATAAGAGGAAAGCTCCTACTGATCCAACCAAGGATGCCACCACACCCAAGAAGCTAAGGTCTAAAAGAACCAAGCCACAGCCTCAGGTATAAGTATCTTCAATCTTTACCTGACAACAATTTTGATTCCTTATACTCATCACTTTGCAACAGTCACAAGCTAGCCTCCAAGAATCGCCAATATTCCAATAAGTGTGGCGAGACTCCCCTGAGGATCCTACTGACAATGTAGAACATCATGAAGCTACTGGCCAAACTGGTATTTACCTCCAATTCATCACTTTCCTTCTTCTCTGTCAAATTTATTTACTTATCACTTCTTATTTAGATGATCCCATAGAAGAAGTAGTGGAAAATCACTCTGCTCATCAGGCTCCAAGTCCTCCTCCAGATACACAGTATCTCCAAGTGGGCCCAGATACAGCTCATCCTGATGAAGCTCTCATACAAGAGGTAGTATCTTGTTCCTTACTTATTCTCAGCTTGATTGGTTCATTCGGCTAAAATTCCCTCTTCTTCTTGTTTCAAAAGGTTAACACTCAGCCGACAGCCAGCTACTCTCTCATTGTTGAAGAATTTAACGGTGAGAGAGATGAAGAAACTTCATCACAGCAGCGGTTGTCAGCAGAAAACCAAGCTCGGTTGAGGGACATAATTCTTCTGCTCAACAAGGACATAACCACTTTGGTTCAAGATGCAGACCAGATCAGGGACATTGTAGAGCTTATTGATCAAGAAATTCCTCCCACTCTTAAGGCCTTCTTGGAATCCATAGCTCATTTTGATGATCATTTAGCCACAGTCAGGAGAGCAAGTAAAAATATAACTGCTAGAGCCACCTTGCGTAATGACAGGCTAGTAAAAGAACAACAGGCCAAGGAGCTGTATTCTGAACTTCAGTCGGCTAAACACTCCCTGGAATCTGTGGAGTCTGAATTACAGGTCATGAAGGAGGAGAAGGCCAAATTGGAAGCTCAGTTGGCTCAGCTGAACGCCAAAATTCAATCCCATGAAGCCAAAGCTGCAAATTTGCCGATCTCTATAGAAGCAACCAAGGCACGAGATAATATACGTTATCAAAGAGAATCATCAGATCAAGGCCAGGCTTGCCAAAATTCAAGGCTCTGAAGAGGAGGACCAGAAGGTGCTCGATGACCTTAGCCGAATTAGGACCGACGCCATAGATGCAATTAAACCCTTCTTGAATGAGTAACTCATCGGCTTGTAATTAAATGTAGTACTGTGTTCTACAAACAATTTGTGCCTCTGAAGGCTTGTACTCCTTTTCTTTTAAAGCTTTCCCCTTCATTTCCTGATCTCGCTTTAGCCGAATACTATCAGCTTACCGATTGAAACCGGATTTTCCTGAGGCGACAAGTTTTAAAACCTTGCTCAGTTTAGCCGAATCACTGACTTCCCGATTGTAACTGAATCGTTTTCGGGGTAGTGGCTCTCAATTTGGCCGAGTCTGGCCCGGTCCAGCAATGGCCCAAGAACGTGAAAAAACCCTACTCCGTTGTTTGGCTTTCCCGGGGTGGCTCTCAGTATCCATAAATACAACCTTACTCCGCCTTTCATCATCACCTCCAATTTAGCAGTTTCCATTGCCGCCTCTTCAACTCTCCGCCCAAACCAAAGTAGAGCAACCCTAGCTTCCAGCCTTCCAATGGCGGACGACGGCAACCGTGGCAAGCGCCCTGCCGTAGAGGAGGCGGGAGGAAGCCGGGCGCAGGGCCGCCGGCAACGTAGGTAAGAATCGGTTACTTGCCCCCTTGCGGTTGCTTTCTCGTTCATGTTTTCCGATCTTGATTCTTTTCTTCGTCTTCTCGGAGGAGTGGGGATCGTCGGAAGATATTTTCTCTTTCCTCCGGCTACGGCGGCCCAAACGGCACCTCTAGCTTGCCTGCTCCCGCTGGTCCATCGAGCCCGCGCGATTCCGGCGGTTCGTACCACTCCAACCCCGGGGTCCAGCGGAAGACGGAAGCCCTCGGTATGCTCATGCCGACGCGCAACCGTATCTCGGGGAGAGGATGAGGCCCGGAAGGAGCCGGAGGAGGTCTCCAAGAAATACGGCATTGAGCATGCCGAATGGGAGGACCGAGAAAGCGGTTCGCGACGCCATCAGCGATTTGATATCTCCGTTCAGATTTTTCCATCTTAATCTCATCTGCTGGTCGACTCACTCTGTTTTTTCGTTCAGCACTCACTGCAGAGGTTGATCGGCTGAAGGTGGCGGCGAACGAGGTCGCCGACAAGGTGAACGCCCAGGGGGAGACGGCCGAAGCACGCCTTGAGGCTGTGCATGGTCATGTTGATCAGGCCGTCATCCAAGGTGTGCACCTTGGCGTCTCCCTCAGGCTGGCGGCGATGTCGTCTCGGACCAACGAGGACTACTCCATCCCGCCGGTCGGGTTTCGTGGTGGGCGCCCGGACGAGATCGCCAACATCGACAGGCGCCTGGAGGAGTATGAAGATCATGCTGCTGCCCTTGCTGAATCCACCAACCCTCAATCTGTCCTTAACAGACTATTTGTTGATGATGATGATGATGAAGAATAGTTTGTATTAGGGCAGATTGATGTAAATAAACTATCTTTTGAATAATGCCTGTTCGTGTTCCTCGATTGTCTTCGATAGATTTTGATTCTGACAATTTCCGAAAGATAACTTCCCGAACGCATGATGTCACGTTAGCGAGATTAGATCTAGCTCGGCGTTGCGGCTTGTCATGTCATGTCACTCGGCATTTTATTTACGCACTTCACCTTTCTCCTCTCCCGATAAACCTACCGGTGAAAAAATTGCTTTGAAGCCACCTTGATAATGTACGAGATATTTTTTGGACTAAAGACGATACAAACCGTATCGTCTATTTTGTGCTAGAGGCGATATGAACCATATCGGCTATTTTTAAACTAAAGGCGATTTTCCCTTCATCGGCTATTCGATTTCCTTTCATGCTCCAACTTCAACACTGGGATAATATCATTTAAGAAATCTCCCATTGATAGCTCGAGTAAATTCCTCTCCGAACATGGTTTTTAGTATATATGCGTTGCCGGGCACACATTTCACTACTTGAAAAGGTCCTTCCCGGTTTGGGGACCATTTGCCGAATGCTCTATCTTTTGTTCCAATCGGCAATATAGTTTTCCAAACCAAGTCTCCTTCTGCAAATTGCTTCACTCTAACCTTCTTGTTATAATATTTGGCAACGCGTATCTTGTTCTTCTCAATATTCTCCAGTGCCCTGAGACGAATCAAATGCAGGTCTTCTAGCTCATCCATCATCAGATTTTTGTAATCTTTTTCTACCAAATCTTTACGCAACATGACTCGTCTTGAACCCGTGTAATTCCCATGGTAATGACATGATGCCCATACACCACTTCATAGGGAGACATCGAGTAGACCCATGACAAGCCATTCGGTAAGCCCACAATGCTTCATTAAGGACTAAATGCCATCTTCTTGGCTTTTCATCAATCTTCTTCTCGGATGATCTTAATCATAATCTTATTTGATGCCTCGCTTGACCATTGGCTTGTGCATAATATGGAGAAGAATTTAATAATTTGATTCCCATGCTCTCGGCAAAATCACAAAATTCGAAGAAGTAAACGAGTTCCTTGATCGGTTGTTATAGTTTGAGGGATCCCAAATCGTGAATTATATGCTCCTTAACAAACTGATCATGTTTTTCGATGTAACCTTCTTCAAAGGGATAGCTTCAACCCACTTAGTAAAATAATGTGGCCAATAGTACAAATTTGTGTCCTTTACTAGAAGGAGGATGAATTTGACCAATCAAATCTATACCCCATCCTCTGAATGGCCAAGGTTTGATTATGGGATTCATAGCGAATCTTAGGAGCCTTTTGAATATTGCCGAATCTTTGACAATCGTGACAACCTTTGTAATATTCAAAACAATCTTCCAACATAGTCGGCCAGAAATAAACAGCTCTCCTAATCATCCACTTCATTCGATAAGCCGACTGGTGTGCACCACACAAGCCCTCATGAACCTCATACATAACCTTTCTGGCCTCTTCTTGACTTAAACATTTGAGCAACACTCCATCGATAGATTTGTAGTAAAGTTGATCATCAAGAAGTACAAATTTGAGGGCTTTGTACCTGAGTTTTTGGGAAACTTTCTGAGATGGGTTCTTCAGGTAGTTGGTAATATCATACCTCCAATCACTCTCCACTTGATCGGTAGCACTTTCTTCTATAGCAAAAATTTCCCGATTCTCTTGATATCCGAGCGGCTTGAGCTAACTTATTTGCTTCTTCATTGTGCTCTCTAGGGATATGATGCAAGGTTACTACCGAGAAAATTCTTCAAGAGTTCTCGGCATTTTTCATAATATTCTCTTAATACATCATTCTTGCACTCATATTGACCAGTCAATTGATTGATCACCAGTTCAGAATCCCCAAAGATTTCAACAGCAATGGCCTTTACCTCTATAAGGAGTCGAAGCCCTCTAAGCAGTGCTTCATATTCCGCTTGATTATTAGTAACATGTAACTCAATAGGAATTGCATACTCAAAAATTACCCCTCGTGGGGAAATCAAGAGAATACCAGTACCGCCACCTTTGTTACAAGATGAACCATCAAAAAATAAAGCCCAAGGTGCAATGCTTATTGCATCAACGAAAGATCCCGATCTTTGAGTAATAAAATCGGCAATAATTTGACCTTTCACCGCTTTTGCCGATTCATATTTCAAATCAAATTTCGATAATGCTAACATCCCTTTGCCAATCCTTCCATTCAAAATTGGCATTGATAACATATGTTTGATTACATCAAAACTGGAAACTACCATGCATTCGGCATTCAACAAATAGTGCCGAAACTTGGTACATGAGTAATACAAACATAGACAAAGTTTCTCTGTAGCCGAATACCTTGTTTCTGGGTCTAGTAGCTTTCGGCTAAGATAAGCTATCACTCTTTCCTTTCCCTCAAACTCTTGCATGAGGGCCGATCCTATTGTCAGGCTATCGGCCGCCACATACAACTTAAAAGGCTTGTCAAGTTGTGGAGGTACCAGCACAGGTGGTGCCTTCATGTATTGTTTGATCTCATCAAAAGCCTTTTGCTGTATGTCACCCCATACAAATTTCTGATCCTTCTTGACCTTCAAAAGTGGAGAGAAAGGCAAAACTCTTTCTGATAAATTAGATATGAACCTCCTCACAAAATTGATTTTGCCCAGCAATGACTGTAACTCTGTGAGATTAGTTGGAGGTACAACTTTGTCTATTGCTTCCATGCTCTTTTTTCCAACTTCAATTCCTCTTTTATGAACTAAAAATCCCAAAAACTCACCGGCCGATACTCCAAAGGCACACTTGTTTGGATTCATCTTCAAGCCATGCTTTCTTGTACACTCCAGAGTTTTCTTTAAGTCGGCTAAATGTCCTTCAAGGTTTCTAGACTTGACCACTACATCATCAATGTAAATTTCCACAATTTTACCGATCAACTCATGAAAGATATAATTCATGGCTCTCGATAAGTTGCTCGGCATTCTTTAATCCAAATGTCATGACTATCCACTCAAACAAACCGATATGACCAGGACATCGAAGAAGGCTGTCTTTGAGATATCTTCTATCGCCATAAAGATCCGATTATAGCCGCATTCCCATCCATAAAACCGATAACCTCATAACCGGCTGCTGCATCTACTAGCAAATCGGCAACTGGCATTGGGTATCCATCCATAGGAGTAGCCTTGTTAAGATCTCTAAAATCTATGCGAGACTCTCATTTTACCATTCTTCTTGTATCTGGTACTATATTTGAAATCCACTCGCATATCGCATGGCCGAATGAAGTTTGCCTCTATCAATCTTTCAATTTCCTTCTTCACATCGGCCAATACCTCTTCCTTATAGATTCTTCATGGAGGTTGTTTATAGGGACGATATCCAGGTTTAATAGGTAATCGATGCTCAACAATAGAACGATCTAATCCAGGCATCTCTGTAATCCCAAGCAAAACAATCTTTGAATTCTTTCAACAGTTCTACCAACTTTGATTTGTATTCGGGTCTAAATTTGCACTAATATACATCGGCCTTGACTTAGAACTATCACCAACATCTACTTCTTCCAACTTGTCGGCCGACATAAAACCACGACCCAGCTTTCCTTTGTTGCCATCGATTGGATTACCCATTAAAAATTACTGTGAGAGCCGACTGCTTGGATCGGCTGTTGATCCCTGTTAAAAACATTCACAGGACCTTCTTCCCACTCTTTACCAGAGAAACAGTCAAAGCCATCATATTCCCAGTAAGCAGGCTCTGAAGCAGCAACACTTACCGAATCATCAGCATGAACAACCTCAATGTCATCTTCAATCCATTGAATAAGAATTTGATGCATAGTTGAGGGGATGCAACAATTGGCATGTATCCAATCTCTTCCTAGAAGCAGACTATATGCCCCCTTGCCATCAATGACAAAGAATGTAGTAATCAAGGTCCTTGAGCCAATCGTCAATTCAACATGCACAGCTCCTCGAGTGTCAGAGGGGTTGCCAGCAAAATCCTTGAGAATCATGTCAGTCTTTAACAGGTCTTCACTCGTCATCCCAAGCTTCCTGAATGTAGTATATGGCATGATATTGATAGCAGCTCCTCCATCAACAAACATCTTGGTCAAAGGCTTGCCATTGACATATCCCTTCAAATAGAGTGGCTTTAAGTGACGATGCTTGACTGGCTTGTCAAAAACTGCTCGCTGTGTCAACACAAGTTGTGCCATCAAATCTTGATACTCACTTTCATCAAAATCAGAGTACACCTCTTCTTGGACATTTTGGCTTTCGGGAGCTAAAAACTCTGATGGGAGGAAAAAAGCCATGCAAGCGTCAGCCAAAGGACCACGTTCATTGGGCTTCTCCTTAGGGCGCCATATTTGCTTCTTTTCGGCAGCTAATTGTTTCAGTTCCTGATTCCTTAAGCGTTGGACTCTCCTCTTCGACTTTTCCTCGGACACGGAGGACACCACGCCCTCTTTGCCATACATATTCATAGGAGTCTTCTTCTACATCATACATCCTATTATGAGCCCAACCTTGATCCGCAAATCTCTTCCTTTGCTGATTCTCAAAATTATTTATTTTTAAGCGCCGAATCATTCTTAGGAAAACGTGTTCCAAGTCTCTCATGAACGGGACGGTTGGTTCGAGGCGCCTATACTCGAGTATTGGGCCTTTGTATTCGGACAATTGTTCCTAGCAGGCAGCTTCAAACCTTCATTCCAACAATGTTTAAAGAATGAACAACCCCAATGAGACTGCTCCTGTTCTTCTGTATATTCTCCTCTTTCCCTTCGGTACATCTCTTCTTCATATCTCTGGCGTTCTTCCATAAATCTCTGCTTTTCGTAGTACTCTTCCTCTTGCTCTCTCTGCCATTTATTCAGCAAGATGCGTGATGTGACTCTAGGTCTGGAAGTTTCTCCCCTTTTGGTTCGGCTATTCTGGAACCGAGCCCGTTGCTGCAGCTCTTCACTGGAGACTTGCCGATCAGGGTCAATAGCACCACTTTTCTTTGCCCTGTCAGAAGTCAGCACTTTCATCTTGTCTTTTCCCTTGGGATCACTTGCAGAGATCATGCCCACAGAGAAAGAGATCATATTTTGTGGAAAAGGTTGATCATCAACCTTCATCTTGCCATCGAATCTCAGGTGTCCATCTTGAATGGCTTTTCGGATCCGCACTCGAACACTCAAGCAATCATTGATGGAATGAGAAGTAGTATTATGGTAGCCACAATACTTTTTGTCTTTTACTCCCTCAGGACGCAGCATGGGATGTCCTTCTGGCAACTTGATGCGCCCTTCCTTTACCAACAATGCAAAGATCCTATCTGCTTTAGTAACATCGAAATCATAAGCTCCCTTTTGTTGCCTCAACCAGCGTTGATTAACTTGAGTAGGCTCCTTTGCCCAATTCAGCTCAGCTGCAGCTACTTCATCATCATCATCATATTCAGTTGCTTCTTCTAGAAAGCCTTGATACATCTCATTGGTGGCATTGTTCTTCTGGAAGCGACCATCTCTCATGAATCCTTGAGCCTGATTACTCATAGCTGCCAATCGCTGTGAAAGTTGGCCAAGGTCATCAAACTCCATGCCGAATAGTTTATCTCTGATATTCGGCAACATGCCCGCTATAACCATCCCCGGTAGCCGATCATCCGGTATACTCAAGGAATAGCACAAGTTCTTAGTCTCCCGAACCTACGAAGATATTCCAATGGTGTCTTATTTGCCCTCATCCTCGAGTCATCGATCAACCATCTTTTTCTCATTGGTACCCGTGTAGAAATATGCGTGAAACTTCTGCTCCAGATCGGCCCATGTACCAACGGAATGAGCTGGCAAAGATGTGAACCAAGTGAAAGCTGGTCCTGTAAGAGACAAGGGAAAATACCGAATCCTCCAAGCTTCATCTGCAGCAGCCTCCCCAAGTTGCATCAAGTACCGACTGATGTGTTCTACAGTGCTGGTGTCATCTTGACCAGAGAACTTGGTCAAATCTGTTGGGGGTTTTACCCTAGGAGGAAGTGCCACTCTGTTATACCACTCGGGGTAAGGAGACTGGTATGAATAAGATTGTCTCTTGGGCTTTAAACCGAACTGATTCTGCATCATATTAGCCATTTTATGCAGCAACACATCAACGTTTGAATCTTGAGTTCCTTGCATCTTTCCTCCAGAGGGCAATCCTGAAGCACTCTTATATCCTGGATTCGGCATAGCATTAAGAGCATTGTAATCAGTAAACTCCTGATACCCATCTCCATACATGCTCTTTTGGCTGTTTCTTCTTGGAGATACCCTTACGGCCGATGGTGGCACTTCTCCCGTTGTACCAAATGTAACCCGACCATAGGTTTGATGCGGTTGTTTTTCATCGAGAACCGATCCACCTTGATTTGAGTGCGAGATGTTGCTCCTCCTCCCCCAGCTTCTCTTGATGCTTAGGTACATTGAAAAGCGTTGCTCCACTGATTGGGCCAGCACGTTCTTCAAAATATTTATCGGCCGCTGGGCCGAAAGTGCTAGTCATGATCATCTGAAAGGTGTTCAGAAAAGCTGTATGATGATTTGTCATGGTTTCTCCCATAGCTTTGTACACCAGTTACGCCATCTTGCGAGCATCTTCTTCTTCGGTATAATCAGATTGGTGTGGAAGAAGAACTCTTGGCAGCGATTGCTTCTGGATGATCTTGTTGCTCTTGTTCTTGGAAAAGGACATCAAACACTTTGGAATTGCTCACATGCCCGCCGCACCAAATCTCGAAGTTTTCTCGGCAACTCATCCATGGTCACATCCGAACGTGGTTGTTGGTGATGTCGGCCATCTCAAACTAAGGTTGGTCCCACCGGCGTGCCAAAAAAGTGTGTTGACGCAAAACGTGACGCCCGCGGCCGCCACACGTGCCAAGTTTCCGGAAAGCGTGGCTTCAATCGGGTGCCGGACGGTTCGGAACTGAAGCGTGCGTCGGTTTGACCGAAAGCCGACAAGGGATAAAACTGTTAGATCAAAAAGCCGGAACGTGCCGGGTGAGACCGCAGTTCCATATTTACGGCCCGAAGCCACTTACGATGACATACTGCTATAGAAGTCATTCGCCAAAGCATGTTTATAGCCCATTCGGCAAATATGAAGTAAGAAACATAAAGCACTAATTGCCGAATGCACGTGTATAAAAGACATGTTTGAACAAGTGAAAATTGATCATCATAAATCACGTAGAAACATAAATTCTAGACCAATGACACCATCAAGATACGATAAATATTTAAAGAGGTAATTCGTAAATATAAATCTACTTTAAGTAACACATGCATAGGCTAATCCGGCTAACGCACGCACGTCTAGCCTTCATAAACCCGTCAAGCATAAACCTAAGCAAGTTAATCCACCGCATGATACCACTCGCTATGAATCTACACCACCTCTCACTACCAGATCAATCCACCGCATGATACAATCTAGTAATAAAAAGCTAAAAGCATGCATATACCCAAATAGATCTATAAATAGTCGTTACTCGTGTGAGCATAACCATATTCGGCAAAATTGCCGAATTGGGGTCCATGAAGAAGGAACAAACAAGCTAACGTGGCCTAAACCTAACAGAACCTGCACCTGCCGCACGATACCTAGTCCTCTTAGGTTTAAACACACTTTAACGTGCATGAACCCACAACATGTAACAACCTAGATTGATCTGATTCGGCTATACAAGCACATGAACAAAAGCCGAATCGTATCAATCTAGATTGGGCAAAAAGAGTGTTACAATTAAATAAAAACATTTAAAACAGTGCAGCACGTGATAACTTAATGAATCTACTAGATCTTGCCAAATCTAATAGAGCCGATAACTATCTTGCTTTGCTAAGCTATCAAGCGGACGCCTGCCGCACGGCCATCTAGTTGAGATAAACAGAGCAAAAGTGAAGACTTCCTGATCGTCAAGCAGACGCCTGCCGCACGGCCATCCAGTCGAGACAAACAAGACTACTTGCACCATAATCTAAATCCACCGCATGATACTAGACATGGTAGCAAGGTTGCCGGTACTTATGGAGGTCGACGGATCGATGACTCCTCTCGAAGAACTCGACGACACGACGGAAACGGACTCGAAACTTGGCACGGGGCCGGTTGTATTGATATGATTGTGTATATCTTTTACAATGGCCGGGGTTTATATTTATACCCTGGGCTGATCATGAGTCCTAAAAGACTACGAAATACTAAACAAAATATAGAAACCACGACTATTAGTTCTAATTCCCTTCGGAGTCTTCTATCATCACGTCTTGTCTCCCCTGAGTCGTCTGTTCTCGTTGTCTTCACTTTCCCGAATGGAATTTCTGTCTCCTGAGATAGCCGACCGCATAGGCATTTGCCGAATTACTGAGAATTAGTCGACCGCATGGGTATTAGTCGATCAAATGTGTTGCTAGTTGATACATTGAACTTTAATCTATTGTCAGTGGCTCAATTGTGTGATCTTGGCTACAAATGCGTATTTGACAAGGATTATGTTGAGGTGGTGAGCAAAGATCAATCAAATCTCATCGTCAAAGGGTTTCGGCATGGTAGCTTGTATTTGGTGGACTTCAATGCTAGTGAGTCTCAACTCTCATCTTGTTTGATTGGCAAGTCTAGCAAAGGGTGGCTATGGCATAGAAGACTTGGTCATGTTGGCATGAAGCAATTGAACAAGTTAGTGAAGCATGACTTAGTGAGAGGCTTGAATGATGTCACATTTGAGAAGGATAGGCCTTGTAGTGCATGTCAAGCCGGCAAACAACATGGGAAGCCACATCCAAAGAAGAATGAGACATCAACTTCAAAGGCATTTGAGTTGTTACACATGGACTTGTTTGGCCCGACAACATACACATCAATTGGGGGCAACAAGTATGGCTTTGTGATAGTGGATGACTACACTAGATACACATGGGTGTTCTTTCTCTATGACAAGAGTGAAGTCTATGATCTATTCAAATCTTTTATCAAGAGGATGCAAAATGAGTTTGAGACTACCATCAAGAAGATAAGAAGTGACAATGGTAGTGAGTTCAAGAACACAAGAGTTGAAGAGTTGTGTGATGCGCTTGGCATTGGACATCAATTCTCTCACACTCCTCAATCCAATGGTGTAGTTGAGAGGAAGAATAGGACTTTGATTGAGATGGCAAGAACAATGCTTTGTGAGTACAATGTAAGCCAAAAGTTTTAGAGTGATGCTATCAACACGGCTTGCTACTATAGCAACCGACTCTATTGCCATGGGAAGTTAGAGAAGACACCTTATGAGATCTTGAATAGAAGGAAGCCCAACATTGCTTACTTTCGGGTCTTTGGTTGCAAATGCTACATTCTCAAGAAGGGACAAAGACTTGGCAAGTTTGACAAGAGATGTGATAAAGGGTTCCTACTTGTTTACTCTACTTCAAGCAAGGCTTATAGAGTGTGGAACTTGGCTAGTGGGCTAGTTGAAGAGGTTCATGATGTTGAATTTGATAAAACTCAAGGCTCTCAAAGTGAAGATCAAAATCATGATGATGTGGGTGGAGATCAATTGAACAATGCAATGAGGCATATGGACATTGGTGATATTCAGCCAAAGCAAGTTGATGATGATGATGAGGTGCAAGTGCCAACTCAAGTGGTGATTCAAGATTCAAATGAGGCAAGCACTAGTGGTACTCAACATGAAGATCAAGATCAAGATCAAGGTGAAGCAAGCAATCCAAATCAACAAGTGCTTCAACCTTTAAGCATTGCAAGAGATCGTCCTCTAGATCATATCATTGGTGACATTCAAAGAGGGGTGCAAACAAGATCAAGATTGGCTAGCATTTGTGAGAACTATTAATTTGTGTCATTCATTGAGCCAACCAAGATTGAGGAAGCATTGAAGGACCCGGATTGGATCAATGCTATGCATGATGAGTTGAACAACTTCACAAGAAATGAAGTGTGGGAGCTTGTTGAGAGGCTGAAGAAGCACAATGTGATTGGCACCAAGTGGGTCTTCAAGAACAAGCAAGATCAAGATGGCCTAGTTGTGAGGAACAAAGCAAGATTGGTTGCACAAGGTTACACTCAAATTGAAGGTCTTGACTTTGGGGAGACATATGCACCGGTGGCAAGATTGGAGGCAATTAGAATCCTATTAGCCTATGGTTGTGCTCACAACATCAAGCTATATCAAATGGATGTGAAGAGTGCATTTCTCAATGGATTCATTAATGAAGAAGTCTATGTTGAGCAACCACCCAGATTTGAAGATGACAAGAAGCCCAACCATGTCTACAAGCTCAAGAAGGCATTGTATGGTTTGAAGCAAGCACCAAGAGCATGGTATGAAAGATTGAGAGACTTTCTCCTCTCTAAAGGCTTCAAGATGGGAAAGGTAGACACTACCCTTTTCACTAAGAAGATTGGAGATGACTTGTTTGTGTTGCAAATCTATGTGAATGATATCATATTTGGTTTAACCAATCAAGACTTTTGTGAAGAGTTTGCCAAGATGATGGCTAGTGAATTTAAAATGTCTATGCTTGGAGAGCTAAGTTACTTCCTTGGACTTCAAATCAAACAAATGAAGAATGGCTCCTTTGTGAGTCAAGGCAAGTACATCAAGGACATGATCAAGAAGTTTGGGTTGGAAGATGCTAAGGCAATTAGCACACCAATGGGTACCAATGGCGGTTTGGATCTTGATGACAGTGACAAGATGGTTGAGTAAAAGCTATATAGATCAATGATTGGAAGCTTGCTATATGTGACCGCTTTAAGGCCGGATGTCATGTTTAGTGTGTGCATGTGTGCAAGATATCAAGCATCACCTAGAGAAAGTCATTTGACGGCGGCCAAGAGAGTGTTGAGATACTTGAAGGGTACTCAAGATGTTGGCTTATGGTATCCCAAGGGGTCAAGCTTTGAGTTGATTGGCTACTCCGACTCCGACTATGCTGGTTGCAAGATTGATAGAAAGAGTACAAGTGGAACATGCCAAGTGCTATGAAGGTCTCTAGTCTCATGGTCCTCAAAGAAGCAAAATAGTGTGGCACTTTCCACCATCGAAGCCGATACATTAGTGCGGGGAATTGTTGTGCACAATTGCTATGGATGAAAGCCACCTTGAAGGACTACGGAATCAAATTCAAGCATGTGCCTATGTTTTGTGACAATGAAAGTGCAATCAAGATGACCAATAATCCGGTCCAACACTTAAGAACAAAGCACATTGATGTGAGGCACCACTTCATAAGAGATCATCAATAAAAGGGTGACATTAACATTGAAAGCATTGGCACCGAAGATCAACTAGCTGACATATTCACCAAGCCTCTTGATGAAAGAAGATATTGCAAGTTGAGGAATGAATTGAACATACTTAGCTTCTCCAATATGAGTTGATGCACCCCAAATATGACATGCCTCTCCTCCAACATAGCAAGGTAAAGTTGGTTGTTGCATTCCATGCATCCTTTGCTAGTTGTGTAGACATGTAAACATGTGCATCTTATTAGACTCATTCATTGCAAATCAAATGAATTTGATGGATGTATGGCACCACTATTGTTTCTATGCTTGATTTGATCTAGTGGTGGCATATGACATGTTTGTGAGCTTGTGAACCTAGTGTTGAATCTACAGCATTTGGTCATGATGTGTATTTCAACATGGTCAAGATAACCCTTATACTCTATGAGGTGTGAAGAAGCTTGCCCTTGGTTCAAACCGAAATACATACTCTAGGCATGTTATTTAGATTTGACCATAGTTTGATTGACTTGTTTCTCTCATCTTATGCACCCTTGTTGGTGATTGTTGATAAAGGGGGAGAAATAAGTCACAAGTCACAAGGATCAATGGAAGGGGATTAATTTTTATGATATGACCCAACCTTGAGCACACAAATAGGGGGAGCAAGCTCATAGACAATTTGTTGTATTTGTTTATGCATAGCATGATGATATGGAGCATTGCAAGCTAAATTCAATATTCATGCTTGTTTGGTGTAATGCTAGTATAGAAATTGATTGGTGATATGAAGTACTAGCATGCATAGGTGGTTTCTAGACATAGTGATTTCTTTGATTCATAGTATCTCTCATATAATATTGATCTCATGAGGTATTTTGAGTTTTGATGAATGTCTAGTTTCCCATGGTGCTAAGGAAGGTTTATTATCGCACTCCGATTGGTATCACACTTCAATGGTCAATTCTATAAACCTTAGTACCACTTTGATTGTGATATCTCTCCCACAAGTTCTATCTATGCATATGTGCTTGAAAATCGACCAAACATTGGATGCACATATGTAGGGGGAGCTACCACTACCAAAACCGGAATTGAAATGCTTGTCCAACCAAGATTCATGATCAAAATATCTTGGGCAAGCAATTCAATTTCATATTGAATTCAATTTCTATATCTTTGTGAGTGTTTGTGAAGGGTTGTCATCAATTACCAAAAAGGGGAAGATTGAAATCTCCGGTTTGGTTTTGGTAATTAATGACGCTCAATGTTGCTAATGCTTTTCTCTAAGTGTGACTAGACACATATTAACATGGTGGAGATGCCTAGGACTCGATGATGGGCTTGGACTTGGTGATGATCAGTCTTCGAGGTTCAAGGCAAAGGTATCAAGAGATAGGGTTTTCCTTTTCGGTGATCGAGACACTATAGAGAGTGTGATCACGTTTAAGATCAATAATTGACTATCAAGAGGGGAATCCACGGTTGACACACGTTCCAAAGTGCCTCTAGATTCGACTTAGCATGATGCATGAGAGGCTAACTAGAGTGCTAACATTTGCCCGACATTCCATGTGATGAAATGCTAACTCTTGTGCTTGAGAAGAGATCAACACTGCTGGAATTGGCACCTAAGGCAAATGGTTGGACTTGGATCGATGACGGCGCAACGATGACGACAAAATGACAAGTTGGCAATTCTGTGTGTGCGCCGGACGCGTCCTGAGGGATGTGCCGGACACGGCGATGAGCACCGGATGCTACACAAAATGCCCTGCAGAGGAAGTCTTCGCCGGACGCGCAGCAAGGCGGGCCGAACGCGTCCGATGCATGGAGAAGCAGCGCAGGCGGCTGGCTCAGGTGGTGCGAAGGCCAGACGCTGGGCGTGCGCCGGATGCTACCCAGTGAGGGTCACGGCACCGCGCGAGCGTCGGATGCGGGCACCGGATGCCCGACTGGGAGCACCAGATGCACGACCAGTGCATTCGTCGGACGCTGACGTGGCCCGATTCGAATCGCCAACGATCGTGTGGCAGTGAGCGCCGGACGCGTCCGGGGGTGCCCATCAGGTGCGTCCGGCGCGTGTTGAGCAGGGGCCCGAGCTGCATAACGGTTGGATTTTATGGTGGCTCTATAAATAGAAGGTGGCCGGCCATGGGAGTTCTCTCTTCGCCATTTCCATATCCTTGAGCATACTTTGAGCTAGAGACTCCCTCTCCCACTCATCTCTTGACTTAGTGACCATTCTTGAGTGAGATTGAGTGAGGATTCAAGTGCGTTGCATTGAGAGTTGCATCTAGAGGCACTTGTTCTTCGAGTGGGCTGTGGATTCTTGTTACACTTGGGTGATTCCCATCACCCTAGACGGTTTGAAGCAGCGTGTGGTTGTGAGCTCGACCTGGAGGTTGTTCGAGGACACACCGGTGGATTGTGAGGGGTTCTTGGTCCTTCCCCGCGGGAGAGTCGCGAAAGGATACTCTAATGGATTGCGCGTGACTTGGAGGATCCTAGTCTTGTGTTGGTGGTGCGGCTCCCGGCTGCGGTATTTGGCCTTGAGTGCCAATTGAGCGTGCACACCACCAAGCTAGTGCATCATCACAACGAGGACTAGCTTGCCGGGAAGCAAGTGAACCTCGATAAAAAATTATTGTGTCATCTTGTGATTTGCCGAGGTTTCTCCTCTTGTGATTGATTGTGGTGATTGGTATTCTTCATTGGTGTTTGGCCATCTTCATCTCTACACGACGGTATAATCATCCAAACCCCTCTCTTGTATCTACTTTACTAGAATTGCTTGTGGTTTGCCGAGTGCCTTAATTGTGTAGCGCTAACTCAGTTTGTAAAATAGAATTGCTAGACTTGTGTAGTACTAGTTGTTCTTGCTAGTTTTGTGGTTCGCCGAGAGCCTTAATTGTGTAGCGCTATCTCGGCTTGTTGTTGCTTATGTGCTAGTTGAGTAGTCTCATTGCTAGACTTGTTAGTAAGGCTTGCATAGAGTAGTCGAAGCTTTAGCTTTGCATATACGCCGCCTTGTTGTCTAACAAGTTGTTTAGTGAGCTTTGCAAGAATTTTTATTAGGCTATTCAACCCCCTCTAGCCATTTAGACCTTACACCTGCGTCCGCCGTCGAGCCCCGACGGAGTAGGGTGACCTCCACCAGGCCTGGCACCGCAGCAGCACCACCACGGCACCACACACAAGCCCACGGCATGGCCGGCCACGCCACCGCGGCGTCACCGAGGAAGCCGAACCACTGCCGCCGGGGTGAGACGCCAGAGCCACCAGTGACCAGCGCAAGGCGAGCAACTGCATCCGACGCACCTGTGGGAGGCGACCGCGGCACGCGCCACGGACAACCCCCGCATGACCGTCCCCGCTCCCAGTTGCCCGTGCCAGACGCCGAGAAGCAGCACCCGGACCGTCGACCGCCGCCACCGGACCGCCCACCACCACCGCGCCGCTCCATCGCCAGATCCGGCCGATAGAGGGCAGGATCCGGCCGAGGGGAGGTGGATTCCGACGTAGAGGCCGGATCCCGCAGCCGGCCGACACCCAACACGCCGCCAAGAACCGGGCCGCCAATGAGAGACGCCGACCACGGCCTGTAGAACCAAGCCCGGCTACGCCCCACCGCATCCACCATCACCGCAGGGCCGCCATGGTCGCGGAGCCGGCCCGTGCGCCGCCCCGCCGCCATGGCTGCCTTCGAGCCCTCCCCGCACGGAGCGCCCACAAGCCGAGGAGAGACCTCGCCGCCACCATCCCAGGTGGTCGCGCGGGCCTCTCGGCCCTCCGGCGGCGGCGAGGGGGAAGAATGGGGAAGGGAGGGAGGTTGGTGGCGGCACTAGGGTTTTGCCCCCGTGCCGCCCGTGCGGGAGCGGCGCGGGGGGAGGTCCAGTCCGTTTATGCATTGGTCAAAGCGACATCGCAAGGGATTATTTGTGCTTAATGAAATTGCCATGTGGAAATGCCGTGCACAAACAAATGTTTAGATCACAAGACTTCAAGACTCTTTCGCTTGAGTTTGTGTTCTTCTTGCCGACGATCTGCCATTAGCCAACCTTCATCCTTTATCCTCTCTTCTTCCTAAATTATTTCAAATTATGCACACCGGAAGAGAAATTGTTAGATCACTGTGGTCGGCCTTTAGATCATCTCGGGCAGGCCAGCAAGTAACAATGCCATATGTTCTTCTTTCCATTTCTCCAGCTCTTGAAACACCATACATATTCAGAAAATGAGCAAAGATGATCTATCAGTGATGGTGCATAGAACGAAAATTTTGTCTGTGCCATTTAGACAATACGCTATTCAAGTGGAACAATGGAAATATGCTATCCAATAGACAATATGCAGGCTAGTGTCTGTCTGAATTTTTTTGAAACGATAGTGTCTGTCTGATTCACTTGTCAAATAAGAGACTACTCGTAATCCAGACAGTATAGCACTCAGTCTCATGTGTTTTGAGAGTCTAAGAACAATCCAAGCCAATATACCTTTGCCTGAAGCTCGCTAGTGGCAGAAAGTCCCTCCCTTCCCATCTCCATCTCCATAGTCTTCCATCTCGCACTAATTCTGGAAGCAGATAGCCACAGGCAAGCCAATCAATCGTCTCACAGCAGCCTTGAAAACTAAAAGTGGAGAAAACCCGATGACCTAAATGCTGAATGAAAATTGTAAAGAGACAATTGATCGAACATGCTGCATGTGCACAGTACCTAGCCTGCTGCTGCAGCCGGAGCTTCTCATTCTCCACTGAGCCGATGACCAGATTGGAGCCCCAAGACGGATCGAGCCCGCGCACGGATCGGCGCACTGGGGAGAGCAGATCGATCTGTGCACCCTGAGCAGTGCAAAGCCTAGCTTGCGGGTGTCGCCCACGATGACAGCAGCGCCATGGGGATGGCCTCCCCACAGTCCCCACAGTGGGATGCACACTACCTTCAACTTACTAAACACCATGACACCATGTAGATAAAGCTAAAAATCCTGTCAGCTACCTACATTATTAAAAAAACAAAAGCAATTAAACCACCTACTGGGATTCCTACGTAGATAAATTAAAAAGCTAGATGTACTATTACCATGTTTTCATTGAGAAAGGATAGAACATACCCAACAGTCATGCTGATGAGAAAGTGAGTGCCATTTCACAAGGACCTGACATCGGAAATCTGATTCCTGAATAAGGAACATTCTGCGACCAACGTATCTTTGTATTCTTTTACCAAAATCTCTTCTATTTCACTGGACAAGGAAACTTTCATTTTGCACGAATAGCATTCAGTGATCTTGACAGAATGTGTCAAAGCTGACAGAACAATTGGAATTCTGGCATCGAATGATATGAGAGTTAGCAGTTCCACTCTGGTGGAGATACAAATAACCAAAAACCAGGGATTATATAAGGATACGGGAAACGAGGAAAAAAAAATCATGGGCAGGTTACCTTGCAAATCAAGCAAATTGATCCACCAGTTCTTGTGCTAGATTTTACAGAACTGCACAATAATTCGTCATCTGAAATAAGCACTATTAAACAACAGAAAATGGCATATTTAAAGATCAACACGCCGCAAGAACACGGAGTTCAGAAAAAATATTAGTCAGAAGCATAATAAAAGGCATGTTCAAATGTCACACTAAAAGATTAGAGTTAGGAAAGCATAAGCACTCAAGAAGATTATCTTTTGACCTTTTTGTGGTGACTTTACTTCATGTAATGAACTCAAAAGGGTGGGTAATAAACTCATGGCTGCCAACAATACCTGAAGATGAAGATGCCGATAAACATGATGAAGAAGCTTCAATGTGACTCTCCAAGAAAAGAGCAAAGATTACTCACTATTTCTGAAGAAAATCTTACTGATTACTATTCAGAGGACATAAACTTACTTTACTCATCCTCTGATCTGACAGACGCTAACCACGGACAGATGGATGCTACCTTGCTAAGGCAAACTCATTCACCGGAGGTCGCGCCTCTGAGGCAGAGCTCAGCACTGGCACTGGCGCCACCACTGAGCCGGGCGTCTCCCGCACGTTGGAGAACACGGAGCGGCAGGGATGGTACTTGATGCCGTTGAGGAGCACCCCGTGCACAGGAGCTCCTTGCTGCACAGCAGCTTCACCGCCACTGTGGTGCTCGACGTTCCCTCGTTCCGCTCGAACGTCACGTCGCTGATATGCACCTGCGACTGCTGCATGCTCCGTCGTTGGCGATGGCGGTGACCAGAACGTTAGTCGATCGCGTCCTTGTATGTGCTTCTCTTGTACGTACTGCACACTCAGAGGTCGAGAACATTAAATTGCATTCGAGATCATTGAATTGCATTCGAGTGGCAACATCCAGCAGTATTCGTTCGCACCTTGCGACATCCAGCAGTTCTAGCACGCGGAAAAGGCAAACCTAGATTCAATAAAAAAAAGAAAAAGAAAAGAAAAGGCAAACCTAGCGGCGGCGGCCGGCAGGAAACAATGATGGCGGCAGCGGCAGCGCAGCAAGCCAAGATCGATGAGTACGTACCTCGCAGCTACGTCCACGGCGGCATCGATCGTCCACCCTCTACGGCAAGCTTGGACGATGCAAACGAACTGGCGATGGAGAACTCGCTGCACCAACCCAGAGCGAGCCCGCGACCGGCGTCGGCGCAGGCGGCGGGGCGCAGGCCGCCAAGGCGGACGTGGCTGCGGACGGCAGATCGATCGGGAGGAGGCGAGGTCAGTCTGCGCGGTCCCACAGTCACGATGGAGACGCACGTTCTCAGAAGGCTCTCCCAAATTTGTCGTCGGGTAATGCGTGACGCCGGCTTCCAATTTTGTTGAAGGGCTGGGTGTCAGGGGCATGATTGGCGTCGCGGTTTCCTTCTGGGAAGGATCGCACGTCGTGGTTTCCATCTCGGCACGTTGCGCACTACCGGAATCGGCTTATTTGCCGACGGCCGTACGGTTTGCCGATGGCAGGCGAACAAGCCATCGGCAAATAAAAGGCTTTGTCGATGGCAAAGCAGAGCCATCGGCAAAACCGTTTTTGCCGACGACCCAGCCATCGGCAAAGACTGGCCATGGGCAAAGCCATTGTTTGCCGATGGCCAGGCCATCGGCAAACAAAAGCCATCGGCAAACCCTATTTTTTGCCAACGGCCAGGCCATCGGCAAAGCCCGGCCATCGGCAAAATTGGCCTAGGGCAGACGCCGGCCGACGCCGTGCCCTATGCCGATGGCCGTGCCGTCAGACCGTTGGCAAAAGGACAGGCTTTGCCGACGGCCGCGGCCATCGGCATAGGCCAGCCACGTGGCGGCCGGAGGAGCAGCCGGGCCCACCCGCAAAGCCGGTGGGCCCGGCCATCGGCAAATCCTCTTTGCCGACGGCCTTCACTTGCCGTCGGCAAAGTTTACTTTTTTTTTGTTTTTTCTGCCCTTTTTTTTTTTGGTGCCTTCCTACATCAAATATAACCCAACTTCAAAACTTGTGATAATTTTGAGTTTTTTGCAATATTTTGTTAATTACATCTGTTTCTTTGCAATTTTCGACGACTCCAAATTTGAACTGCAGGTACATGAAATAATGGAGCTTTTTGATTCGAAACATGGTATTCATGATGCTCGGAGTATGTTGAGGTCGTATCCAAGACCTCGCATGAAATTACGACCATGTTGGCGTCGTATCATGGGGAGTTACGTGCACGGAAGGTGTTTTAAAATTATATAAAATCCAAACGAAATCCGAAATTGACGAAACTTGACGAGTTGTCTCGCCATCGCATGTGAAGGCCATGGTAAAAAATTCAAAAAGTTTTGAGCAAGTTGTGACGTCGGATGGCCAAAACCCAGACATCTCCACATGTGATCCGACGGTCAAAACCCAGACATCTCCACATGTGCACATGTGGAGATGTCTGGGTTTTGGCCATCCGACGTCACAACTTGCTCAAAACATTTTGAATTTTTTACCACGGCCTTCACATGCGATGGCGAGACAACTCGTCAAGTTTCGTCAATTTCGGACTTCGTTTGGATTTTATATAATTTTAAAACACCTTCCGTGCACGTAACTCCCCATGTTACGAGGCCAACATGGTCGTAATTTCATGCGAGGTCCTGGATACGGCATGAACATACTTCGAACATGACGAATACCATATTTCGAATCAAAAAGTTCCATTATTTTATGTACCTGCAGTTCAAATTTGGAGTCACCGGAAAAATACAAAGATGATCACATGTGGAGATGTCTGCGGGTTTTGGCCATCCGAAGTCACAACTTGCTCAAAACTTTTTAAAATTTTTACCACGGCCTCCACATGCCATGACAACACAACTCATCAAGTTTCGTCAATTTCGGACTTCGTTTGGATTTTTATATAATTTTAAAACACCTTCCGTGCACGTAACTCCCCGTGTTACGAGGCCAACATGGTCGTAATTTCATGCGAGGTCCTGGATACGGCATGAACATACTCCGAGCATGACGAATACCACATTTCGAATCAAAAAGTTCCATTATTTCATGTACCTGCAGTTCAAATTTGGAGTCGCCGGAAAAATACAAAGAAACAGAAATAATTAACGGAATATAGCAAAAAAACTCAAAATCGTCTCAACTTTTGGAGGTGGGTTGTATTTAGGGTAGGAACAAACCAAAAAAAATGGGATGAAAAAAAAAAGTTTCTTTGCCGATGGCCGGAGAAGGCCATCGGCAAAGATACTTTGCCGACGGCCGGGCCACGAGGCCGTCGGCAAAGGTGGTGGCCCCGGCCGGCGCCGAGCCGCCACGTGCGTACGTTTTCAAAAAAAAAAATAAAAAGGCCCGGCCCAAGTCTCCCAACCCTAACCCCGCGCCCGACCCGACCCAGCCCTGCCCCGCCCCATTGCGCGCGCCGTTCCGCGCCGCAGCTCCGCCGCCGCCCCGCTCCACCGCGCCGCCGCCGCTGCCCGCCCGCGCGCTCGAGGGCGCCGCCCGGCCTCTCCATTTTCGCTGCTCGGCCGCCTCCCTCCCCGAGCTATTGCGTCGCCGCCCCATTTTCGCCGCCGCCTCAGCGCCGCCGCCCCATCTTGGCCACCGCCTCAGGCCCGCCGCCCACCGAGCGCCCGCCCTAGCGCCGCCGCCCACCCGCCAGATCCTGCGCGGCGGCCGAGTGCCGCCACCCGCCTGAGCGCCGCCGGCCGCCTGATCCCGAGTGTCGCCGGGAGTTGCTGCAGAGAGGAGGTGGAACCAGTGGAGAGGAAAGGAGGAGAAGGGAGGAGAAGGAGTAGGGAGAAGGAGGAGAAGGGAGGAGAAGGAGTAGGGAGAAGAAAGAAGAAGGGAGAAGGGAGAAGGAAGAAGGAGAAGGAGGAGGGAGAAGGAAGAAGAAGGGAGAAGGGAGAAGGGAGAGGAAGAAGAGGAAGTTGCCAACCCGCTTCCGTCGATCGTCGTGCTGCTGCGGTGATCCCGCCGTCGTCGCCGATCCTCGCTTTTGTTGTTCTTGCAGCCAAGGTAAGCCCTACCCTTCTAGTGTTTGTAGTAGTAGTGGTAGTAGTAGTAGTTAGTAGTGGTTAGTAGTAGTAGTTAGTAAGATGCTCTTAGCATTATTAGTTAAGTAGTGGTTAGTTAGTAGCTCTTAATATTATTAGTTAAGTAGTTATTAGTAGTAGTAGTTGTAGGTTAGTAGTAATTGTTCTTGTACTAGTTGAATTCTTTCATTTGCATGGAAAGAGAACTACAGGATATGGGTCCATTTGATATATCGGAGGTTGTTGGCCTTCGTGCCCATGTTTGGTAAATATGTGGTTGTTGGTCTTCGTGCCCATTTTTGGTAAACATGTGGTTGTTGGCCTTCGTGCCATGTTTTTTGTAGGTTTTAGAACCTCCCCGTGCAGGGGAGGTGCTGCCGAAATTTTGAGTGTATACTAACCTTTTTTGCTCTTTTTGTAGGAGGACCTGTGGGAGGTACTCGGTGACCATGATCGTCTTCGTGGGCGTTGCGGGTCTTCCTGCACCGCGTCGACTCTCCACCGGCCCGCTACCCGCCTCTGCGCCGCCACCCTAGGTATAAATCATCTCTCTTCCTTCCCGTTGTCGGTCATACCTCGCGTAGCCGAGTTAGGCGTCTCCCGTTCGAAAGGGATATGCGGTCGTTGGTATGCGGATCAGTGCATATCTGCGATGGTATCTCTTTCGGATTGTCCTCATTTTTTGGACAGCCCGAGGATGCGTAGATGGGTTAGCTTCCATGTTCCGCCCCCGTCTGAGTCAGATTTTCAGCAGCTCCTCCCCGTTGTTCTCCGGATACACACTCTCCCTATCGGGACGTGTCTTGGGAGGACAGCGGGGAGGTGCTGCCGAAATTCCGTCTCGGATGGGAGCGGAGCATGGAAGCTAACCTCATCTACGCATCCTCGGATGGGATTAGGACCTATCCTTCACCTATTAGATGGTAGGAACGCCTTGTAGATGTAGCTGTTGGTTCTATTACTCGCTTACGTTGGCGCATGACAGAGGATGGCTGACCGTGAGTATATGTACACGGGGTTCAAAGACAAGACAGAGGAATAGGTAAAGGGGACCAGTCACTTCCTAGAGCAAGCATTTGGCCCAGCTGCTAAAGGGGTGATTCGGGTGTGGTGTCCCTGTAGCAAGTGTAAGAACGACAAAAAGAAAGAGAGGCGGCCGATGTACCATGATATTTGGAAGAATGGATACGTTCCAAACTATACCCGCTGGATCCTCCATGGGGAACGCCAACGGCTTAGGGAGGCGGTGGTGAGACCGGACCTCGAGGGGTTTGATGCAGATGCCGGAATGGCCGACTTGCTGGAAGACGTTGATGAAGCGTTGTTCGTTCAAGGAATGGAGGTGGAGGAAGAAGATCCGGAGGAGACCGCAAAGGCGTACTACACCATGATGGAGGCGGCACAGCAGCCCCTTCATGCAAACACCCACATTTCTAAACTGGATGCCATTTCACGCCTAATAGGGTTGAAGTCGTCACTGGGCATCAGTCGAGAAGGTTTTGATCTCGTGTTGGCGACTGTTGGCGGGCTGCTTTCGGAGCTTCACTGCCTGCCGAAGAGCACGTACGAGTCACAGAGGCTCCTTCGAGCACTCAAGATGCCGTATGACCCGATCCAAGCTTATAAGAATGGGTATGTCCTATGTCGGGGTGACCACGAGACAGCAACACACTGTCCGAAGTGCAAAGCCTCTAGGTACGTGGAGGTAGAAGGCAATGATGGCAATAAGAAACAGTCTAAGATCCCCGAGATGGTCATACGGCACCTTCTTGTACTACCGAGGCTGAACGGCAGTACATGACAGAGGAGTCCGCGAAACAAATGACGTGGCACAAGAATGGCAAAAGATACAGTGACAAGATGCAGCACCCAGTGGATGGTGATGCATGGAAGCACTTCGATGCCATGAATCCTGGCAAGGCCGAGGAGGCTTGGAATGTATCCGTAACGCTGGCAACAGATGGGTTCAACCCGTTTGGAATGATGGCGGCCCCGTACACTTGTTGGCCCGTGTTTGTGATCCCCTCAATCTTCCCCCCGACGTCATGTTCGAACCCAAGAACGTGTTCTTGACGCTGATAATACCTGGACACCCGGGCAACAATATGGGTGTGTTCATGCAGCCAGTGTGGGATGAATTGCACAAAGCTTGGGAAGAGGGGGTACTGACATACGACCGAGCTACAAAGACGAACTTCACGATGCATGTGTGGTACCGTACTCAATGCATGACTTCCGGCGTATGGCTTATTCGGCGCGTGGTGTGTTCACGGGAAGTTCCCTTGCCCAACATGCAAGGCAGATGTGATGTTCACCCGGGCCGGCCAAGGGTGGCAAGTATTCTTCTTTCGACAAACATCGTCAATTCCTAGAGGAGGACCATGAACTGAGATGAGATAAAAAGCACTTCACGAAAGGTGTTCAAGTCACCGGCCCCATCCCTTAGCAAAAGAGCCCAGCTAACATCCTTGCACAGATAGAGGCTCTCGAAATTGATGAAGAGAATGGTGGTTTTAAAGGATATGGTACCGACCACATGTGGACTCATATATCGGGCTTGACTAGGCTCCCCTACTACAAGGACCTTCTTCTTCCACACAACATCGATGTAATGCACACAGAAAAGAATGTCGTCGAGGCACTGTGGGCAACACTCATGGACATTGGCAAGAAGTCAAAGGACAACGTTAAGGCTAGACTGGACATTGAAACGATTTGCGATAGACCAAATCTAGTGATGAAGACCCTGCGCCAGGCAAGAGATGGAAGAAGGGCCCGGCCGATTACATCCTGAAAAGGCCACATAGGAAGGAAGTACTGGAGTGGATGAAGACGCTAAGGTTCCCCGATGGGTATGCGGCGAATCTGAGCAGGGGAGTGAACGTGCAGACTGGCAAAGTCTTAGGGATGAAGAGTCATGACTTCCACATCTGGATTGAGCGGATCCTTCCTGCGATGACCCGGGGATACCTCCCCGAGCCAGTGTGGCGCGTCCTGGCAGAGTTGAGCTTTTTCTTCCGCCAGCTTTGTGCCAAGGAGTTGTCTCGGGACGTTTGTCTTGAACTGGAGAAGGTTGCACCTCTGTTGCTCTGCAAGTTGGAGATGATATTTCCACCCGGCTTCTTCCTGTCCATGCAGCATCTGATTTTGCATCTACCAAGGGAGGCACGGTTGGGGGGCCCGTGCAGCACCGTTGGTGCTATCCAATCGAGAGGTGTCTAAAGCTTTTTCGGAAAAGTGTAGAAATAAAGCCAAAATTGAGGCTTCCGTGGCAGAGGCATTCATTCTGGAGGAGGTGTCGACATTCACACAGGCGTACTATACCGAGGCACTTCGCAGACCGCAAGATCCAACCCCTCGTTACAACATCGACGAGAATTCATGCACCCTCAGCCTTTTCAGAGGGGATCTCGAAAGAGCAGGCCCAGGGACCAACGTGTACTTGCTGCATGTTGAGTGGCACACTATCATGATGTACTTGTTGTTGAACCTTGACGAAACCCAAGATTATCAAGAGTAAGTTCTCGATGAGCTTGTTACATACGCCGCCACTATCCTCCACCTATCGATCCGACCCCCGTTGTCTATTGTTTCTCCAGGGAATATATTAATGAACACTGGAGCGGCAGTACGGATCCTACTGAGGAAGAAAAAGACCATCTTCTCAGACATAATAAGCCCGATTTCGTCAATTGGTTCTGTACAAAGGTACCACCCAACTAACCTCGTTCCGACTTTGAGATTCCACTTTGCTCCTATGAGCGAGTAATGTAACTATCTACCTGTCCTAACCTTGCAGGCTAATTGTGATGCGGAAATGAGTCCTGCATTGAGATGTGTGGGCAAAGGCACCGAGCGACATGTCAGGTCATTCGACGTTTATGACGTGAATGGCTATCGCTTTCGCACGAGAAGCTACGAAGAGAAACGGGGCAACCTAAAAACCACGTGCAGCGGAGTTCGTACTCCCAGCACGGATGGGAAGGACTATTACGACATCATCGAAGAGATATTGGAGCTTGACTTTGGCAAAGACCTAGGTTGTAAGCCTGTGGTATTCAAATGCCATTGGTTCGATCCTGAGTTCACGAAAAAGGACCTTAAGATTGGGCAAGTCGAAATCCGATAGGATTCCAAATATGGAGGAGACGATGTCTATATTGTGGCTAACCAAGACACCACGCAAGTTTATTACCTCCCATGGGCAAACCAAAATGACAAGCGCCTTGCGGGTTGGAGCCTTGTGCAGATGGTATCACCACGCGGTAAAGCGGCGGTCTCGAACGACGATGATTACAACTTTGACCCAAGGACAGATGAGTTCTATCAACCTGAGGGGCTAGAAGGTAGGTTGGAGATAGACATTCTTTCACTGATGGGTATGGAAGTAAACAATGACATCGATGAGGATGAGGGTGATGAGGTGCATGATGCTGAGGACTTACGAATCCTTGATGAATGGCAGATGCGACGCGATGTAGTTGTTGCGGATGATGTTGATAGTGATGACGACTTAAGAGAGCTCGACAATATTGATAGTGATGACGACAGTACTGATGATGACGACGAGCGCTTGCCAGCAATATTGCCTTTCGCGGAGATAATTTCTAATTCATGTAATACTATATTGTTATTAATATTACCTTGCAGTTATTAATATTACCTTGCAGTTATGTTTCTTTACAAGTATTTGTTATTAATACTAACTCTTTTAATCTTTGTCATTGCGGGTACTCGACAAAATGCCAGGCGGAGGGTGGCCACGACGAAACGTCACCTCGAAGTACATGGCGGTCGACCCGGACGAGGAGGAGGAGCACGTGGCGGCCGACCCCCGCGAGGACGAGGACGAGGAGCTTGAGGTGGAGCCGTCGACCAGTAGGGGTGTGAGGGCCCCCAGCGGACGGCACCGCACGCCGTTGAGGAGGCTGTTTGAGACGGCCTCCCAGGAGGGGGCGACGACGACGACGACCGGTGACGGTGACGGTGGTGGCGTCTGCGGCGGAGACGACGAGGGCGACGACGACAACCTCGGCTGCGGCGACGAGGAGACAGCGGGCGGCTCTACTTCCACAGCTTCGAGCAAGCCCTTCCAGCGTGGCCCCACCAGGCTCCCTAGCCACCTGCCAGTCACTGACGAGCGCCCGGTGATTCGGCCCGCGGGCAAGTAAGTAACCATTGTTGATTTCTCTACTTGTTCATATGACATTTTCAAATTCAAACTGCATACTAACAATTGTTGTTAATGACTCGTGCAGGGGCTGTAAAAAGGTGACAAAAAGGGGTTCTTCACGCTATCCCACTAGCATCCAGGGCCTATTAATTAAAAAGCACTTCCCTGGCTTGGTCCTCACCGCCGAGGGTAACCACATCGTGCCCGAGAAATGGCACCACTTCTCCCTTGTCAAGGACAAAAAAAACAAGATCAAGAGGGAGTTCTGGGTGAGTCTTTGCATCGCATCGCATATCTCAATACAACGGATTCGTTGGACTTTTTTCAGACGATGAAATGATGTTTGATGCTAGTGTGCAGTTGTACTTCCAGTTGGAGGAGGGGCAAGACCTCGGGCGGGCGTCGCGGCATCAGGACTTGGTGTGCGCTGACCGCCTCAAGGACATGTTCTACGAGGTGCGTACCCAGGCCGTCATCAGCTACTACGCCAACATCAAGAAGGTGAAGGTAGATAAGGAGCAAGCCAGGGACATGATGTCTCAAGAGGAGACCGACCTCACCGAGGAGCAGTACATGCAGGTAATATCAAAAACTTAAGTAATTGTCAGGAAACATCCGTTATGATTTCTTACATGACACATTCAATTCATTATCTGGAATATCAAAAACTTGAATGTCATGCAATGTCTCCGGGCTGGTGCAGCAAGTACGAGGACTGCTAGCTTGTAATTGTCAGAGGGTGGCGTACGCCGGCGGCGTACGAGGAGCGCAGAGCACATCGGGCGAAACACAAGGCAGAGCTCGATAGGTCAGGGGTCTCACACCACCAAGGGAGCCAGATCCTACCAGAGTTCATGGACACATGGGTATGCTTCTGTTGATGCATTTGTTATAGCGCTCAATTGTCACTACTTGTAACCATGTTTGTGTTTTCCTCGCAGTCGGCGACGCATGGTGGGGAGCAAATCAACGAGCTCACGGGGTACGCGCTTGCTCACATCGGCAAAGCGAAAGCGCCCACCATCGTGTACAGCTCGTCGCTCGGGCCAGAGAAGTACACCAGCCCGGTCGTCTATGACAAGCTCACCAAGTACACCGCCGCAGCTCGAGAGCGCAATGGCGCTGACTACGACCCCGCCACTGAGCCCCTGGACACTGACCTCGTGATGAGGATTGGAGGAGGGAAGCAGCACGGCTGGTACTTTATGGCCAACAGCATCATCGACTCGTCCTCTGTTCAGACGCTGAACCAGATCCGCAAAGAAGACCGGCAAAGGGGGGCGGATCGTAGATCCCCATAGCGCCTCGGCAGCCGAGCAGCGCGCAGATGATGACGGCACTTCAGGTAAGTGAAGTTTCATTCATCGATCACTGGTTTCATGCATGATGTACCTTGCCTTCAAATACCATCAACCATGCAGGTGTAATATTGCAGGCCATGGTCCAAGAGCTGCAGGCCAACCAGGCGGCCCAGGCAGCTATCCAGGAGCAGCGGGATGTGGCCCATCAGGAGCAGCTGGTGGCACTTACACAGCACTACCAGAAACAGTTGGCGGACCTGTCCCTACACTTCCGGGCCCAGATCCCGAGAATGCAGGAGCCTCCTGCCTCGATCTTCACTCCACCACCGGTAGTTCCACTGCCTGTTCCTGTACCTGGTCATGTGAGTACAATGCCTGTTGCTTTAGCTTGTGCGGCCAGCCTGCAGGTACTAATTATATCACTTGGTCTTTGTGCAGGCACCGTCGGCGGGTTCGAACCCGACTCCAAGTGGTAGCCCTCCACTGGGTCCTTCTCCACTGCACGGCTGGGCACCTTACCAGAGCTTCCCCACGCAGCCGTACGTCTAGCCTCCTCCACAGTCGCAGGGGTACTCCTTCTGGCCGCAGCAGGGGCACTACGGGCCTCCAGGCGTCTCTCCGTAGGCAGTACCGGCAGTACGGTTCGGCCCCGCAGTCGGGTTGGTCGCAGCGGGAGCAAGGTGGGGGCACGACTCTGAGTTGGTCTCCGTGGGAGCAAGGTGGTGGGGGCTCTGGGACCCCTGGGGACGGCGCCTCGAGCTAGGTACTACACTTGTCGCTTTTGGACCTTGTATGGATGACTATGTATGGATGACGATCGACATTTGTCGCTTGTGTATGGATGACTTGGATATGTGGGTTACATGCTATATATGTGATGTATGGATGAAAATGGCATTTTGTTGCTATATATGTGGGTCATGTGCTATATATGTGATGTATGTGTTGAAATGTCGTGGAAATGTAAGAAAACAAAAAAAAGAAAAAAAATTTCCCTGGTTTGCCGAGGGCCGGCCATCGGCAAACCCGGGATTATGTGTCAAATCCTCGGGTTTGCCGACGGCCGGCGGTGACCATAACTTTGCGATGGCCGGCCGTCGGCAAAAATAGTTTGCCGACGGCCGAGGCCATCGGCAAAGAAATTCCAAAAAAATAAAAAACCCTTTGCCGATGGCCGCGCCACATCAGCCGTCGGCAAAGCCGCCGTCAGCCTGACGGCGCGTCGGCTGACGTGGCGCCTTTGCCGATGGCTGACGTGGCCATCGGCAAACTTCGCTTTGCCGAAGAAATGTCTGCCGATGGCCGTTTGCCGACGGCCACGTCGGAATGCCATTGGCAAAGCCTTTGCCGTTGGCAATCGGGACTTCGCCGACGGCTGTCAGCTACCGGCAAACAGCTGGGATCCGGTAGTGAGACTAGGGTTCCGGAGACCTGTTCTCCTGGTCGTCGGTGCACACTGACGATCGGGATGGAGAGACTACGACAGCAGCGCAGTAGCGAGAAGAAGAAAATACTATTTTACTACGTTAGGATTTTCTAATTGAAACTCCCAATTGTAGTTTTTTTGTGTCTATTCCCAGAAGAATCGGTACGTATATATGCAGAGGAAGACCCCCTACATCTACATCAACTAGCAATATGGTACTAATTGATATTGTACCTACCACCTTTACTCATGGACTTAAATATTAAAGCCCATTAGGGAACATATGTATTGGGCCTTTGAGATTTATTAGAATTTCTTCATATGAATTTTAGAAAAATATCCATATAAATTCTAACAGTGATATGTCCATGGTTTTAAGGTTGGTACGTGAATACTGCATGAAGACAGTGGTGGACCCAAGGTTTCAATGTTGGGTATGCTCAAGCCCCAAGCTTAAGAAAATATATTACAAATTGAGCAAAAATTAAGGGAGAACTTGTGCCTCTGAATTTGGTTAAGAAAGATATCGATCGAGCAGATAGGTAATGGTTGCAATGTGGTTTCTGGGCTGTTTTGGATGAACAAGGTGAAAAGAAGTACAATACTCCCTCCGTTTCAAATTGTAGTTCATTTTGACTTTTTTGGTACATCCATTTTACAATGCATCTAGATACTATATTATGTCCAGATACATAGCGAAATGAATGAAAAAAAGTCAAAGTGAACTACAATTTAAAGCGGAGGTAGTATTAAAGCTTACGGTAACCGTTCGACCCGGCCGTCCGGACAGGCCGGACGGGCGGGGTGCGATCGGACTCTGCATGCAGGCAAGTGTGTGTGCGCGTGTGTGTGCTCGCGCGTGTGTTCTTTTTGTTTTTTTCTTTTCTTTTTTCTTTCTTCTTTTTTAAATAAGCCAGCGAACGCAAAAAAAAATTGCTACACAGAATTACTCCCCTACGGCTATAGTGCATGCACAGTACACATATACATTACACATGTTTTTTTAAGAGTATAGTACACACGCACTTATCCTCTTGCTGCTAGAGCCTAGACCTGCTACTATTTTTATGTGCAAATATATGTTTCTGGGTTGTTTCATCGTACGTTTATGGATTGTTTCAACATAGGTTTGTGGATTTTTTCGCAACAAGTATTTTTAGGTTGTTTCAACATACATTTACAGTTTATTTCAATGTATGTTTTCGGGTTATTCAATATATGTTTATGGATTCTCCGCAAACAAGGTTTTCTGGGTTGTTTCAACATATGTTTTTAGGGTGTTTCAACGTATGTTTCTGGGTGTTTCAACATGGTTTCAGAGGTGTTTATAGTTTATTTCAACATATGTTTCTAGGTTATTCAACGTATGTTTATGGATTCTCCGCAAACAAGGTTTTCTGGGTTATTTCAACATATGTTTTTAGGGTGTTTCAACGTATATTTCTGGGTGTTTCAATATGGTTTCAGAGGTGTTTTCAACATATAATTTTTTGGTTGTTATAATAGGTATTTCTGGGGTGTTTGAACATATGTCTTAGGGTTGTTTCAACAAACATCCCGGGGTGTTTCAACAGTCGATTTTTGACGTGTTGTAATAGGTATTCTGCATTGTTTCAACATATTCCCCCGGCTTGTTTCAACATACGTTTTGGGTTGTTTCAAAACTAGATCTACTGTACATTCAGATGAGAAAATTAATTTTTTAAAAGTTGTCAAAATATATCCATGTGGGGTATTGTTTTGAAGAGCTTATCACGAGAAACACGATGGTGAAATCGGATTTTAATTATGACATTTGGATTATGAGATTTTTTAATTGCATACTGCATGTGTATGCATGTATGTGCGTGTGTAGCAGGCGCTGTGCGTGTGCGTGTGTACCACGCGCCGGCGTCCAGACGCGCGAGGCGCGCCCGACGTCCGGCACCACTGCCTCCGTAAAGCTTAACTATATCATACATATGGGCATACCTATATCCACTAGTTTTTACGCTAAAAATAGAATACCCAGGCACAATACCAGGTCCGCCCATGCATAAGGATTGTACTATGCTTTCGGTGTTTGATGGGGCTCTCTATTCGGTGTCAACCCACCAGAGAAGAATATGATGGAAAGACTTGATAGCTGTTTTTGTTATGATATAAATTTTAGTAAATTTGTCTCTTGTTTTTTGTCACATTCTAGGGCCTACTATGTACATTCCAAAT
Organism: Themeda triandra; assembly: GCA_018135685.1. Classification (NCBI taxonomy): domain Eukaryota; kingdom Viridiplantae; phylum Streptophyta; class Magnoliopsida; order Poales; family Poaceae; genus Themeda; species Themeda triandra. The sequence goes on from JAENPR010000895.1 coordinate 63,012, forward strand.
GTCATCAGGTGGATCAGCCTACCTAGGTACTTCGACTATCTGCAACATTACGTACGTCCATGGCTCTAATATATTGTTTTTTATATGGATCACTATACTAAATTTTCGTAATTTTGTCTTTTGTTTTTCTGTCACATTCTAGGGGCCCTATGTACGTTTCAAATGTCATCAGGTGGATCAGCCAATGTACGTTCCAAATGTCATCAAGTGGATCCGCCAATTTGGCTACTTGGACTCTTAAGGTTAATACTAGGTGAGTACCCGTGCGTTGCGACGGGAGAGCACTCATATATATCCATAGTGATATAACAGCTGATGCTACACAAAAGCAATTCAAACAGAAAAACTTTGTTAAACTTTATGAGGGTTCTTTTGTTGTATAGCATCATACACGTGTGTACAAGAGACCGAAATGAACACTCTAAACATGTTTGCCACATCAAACCAAACATGGCCCGTCTAATAATTATTACCTAAAAATAGTATACAACAAAAAAATATTACACGTATTCTAAGATGACTTGCAATTACAATTATAATATAATAATAATATCTACAGGTCATGATATACTAATAATCTTTTCTTTGACTGGAGAGAAACTTTATTCATGATTAGCTAGTCGTGGCACCTGCTGTGAACTGGAATAAGAAATTTTTCTTCGATACCCACATTGTCACCCAGAAACTGTAACATCATGTGTCTTTTTGCTTGACTGCAAGTAACGGAAGCTGTTATGAATAAAAACAAGTCAAAAACCATGTTAGGGACTGAAGTAAACTCAGTGTAAAAAAATGGACAGGACGAGATGGTACAGACGTTGTCTATCTGTGCTGTTGGACACCATGCCAATATGGACATGGCCTTGTTCTGATGCCCTCAAAATTGCAAATTTTTCACTCTCTCTCCATCACATCAAATTTTAGCCGTTTGCATGGAGCACTAAATGTAGGTAAAAAAATAACTAATTACACAGTTTATCTATAATTTGCGAGACGAATCTTTTGAGCCTAATTAGTCTATGATTAGACACTAATTGTCAAATACAAACGAAAGTGCTACAGTAGCACAAGTTGAAAAAACTTGCAATCTAAACAAGGCCATGGTTGGCAATTGGATAGGATGCCACAATCCACAGTTCGATCATATCAAAATCCTAGCAAAATTGTATCCTAAAATAGAAGTGTACCTGCTTTGTGTCCCAGCAGCAAGGCTGGTGCTTCGCCTCCCAGCAACCACACATAGTGGACAGAGGTGCCAACAATCTCAATTGACACCACTGTTGGTAGGGAGGTCATTAGGTACACCTCAGTCAATTTTGACTGACAAAAATAAAAAATAAAACACACTGACAAGGTGACACAAGGTTTGTTTAGAACTTTGCAAGCTAAAACTAAAAATTTGAATGTGATACCAAATCTCTGTTATAGCAGAAACTCCATGGTTCCCTCCCCTCTGCTTTTGGGTCATTTGGTGTTTGACACCACTGCAAAAGTTCATCATCATCCTCCTCTCAGACAGCTTCAGCATGCTCTTTCCTTCCCTTCATGCCAGTCACCACTGCAACAAATGATTTTTCATAAGGATCTGAATTTTTTACAGGATTCAATTAGATAGAGAGAAAATGGTACATGGTAACGTGTTCCACCGATATCACTTGTTCGGAATCTTGCTGGTCATGATGAAGCTGGCAAGGCACTTGCACTGGTGATCCAGCATTCCATCCAAACAATGTGCACCGAAGGCGCGCCGCAAAGATGCCGTGCACCAATCTGCTGTCCACTTAGATGTACTCCACCCAGTCCACTTGATATATGGAGACACAATACAAATCTCATTTTTAGATAATATATAAAGTACAGATCGCATGATCAGTCTCTGAACCATCAGCTGCTAAGGATGTATGAAAATTGAAAATTTCAATCATGTGTACAAATTGTTGACCTTTAAGGAACCACGATAGGATCCCACACCTCCTGAGCCTTGGCCACAACACCGGCATGCATCAGGAAGAGTATTGTGCATGATCAAACTGGGCAGCATTCCCCATCTAAGCATTTCATCGAACAGCTCCCAGGTGCACCCAAACCTGCGTGCTTGTGTGACCAAAGTACCAAACCAAACTGGGCACCATCTGGGAGAGGGCGATGATGAGCACGCTAGGACGAGGTTGGGAGAGCTGGAGGTGGACGAGATAGACACGAATCGCATGTCACGGACCCAAGCTCGTACGCCTCTGCTTGTCCAGTGTTAGGAAAGCGATGCATCCTTACCGATTGGATGGACTGGAGTGGATGGGGGCGGCGCGAGGTTGGCCTTGACGCGGGCGTCGGTGATGCGCCGGGCGCTGGGAACGGGGACGGCGTTGGAGAGGTGGCCAGGGGAGGCCTGGCACCGGGGCCGGACGAGGGGGCAGCGAAGTCGACGGAGGCTGCGCCCTGGGTGCTGGCGTCGATGATGCGCCCTGTGTCGTGGCGGCGGAGGTTGGTCCATTGGTGCGTATGTAGAAGCGGCGCTTGGCGGCGGAGGTCTCCTTGGTGTCTAACGGTGGATCGCGGCGGTGGGGATCGTGGCGAGCTAGGCGTCGTGCGCGGCCGTCGTCGCGGCTGTGGCAGGGGCGGTCGGCTGCGCGGCAGCGTGGCCGGGACGGGGGCGGGCTGGCAGCGGTGAGGCTGGCCGTGGCGTCGATGTGGGAGTGGGGGCGGCAGTTTTTTCTTCTGGGGAGAAACCGTGCGCCGGGGGGTGTTTAGTCGCGGTGGAAGTAATTAGCCGGGCAGGCCGAATAGTTTAGCGCTGACGATGTCTTCCGGGTTTTTTTTAGAGTAAGATATAAAGTACAGATCGCATGATCAGTCTCTGAACCATCAGCTGCTAAGGATGTATGAAAATTGAAAATTTCAATCATGTGTACAAATTGTTGACCTTTAAGGAACCATGATAGGATCCCACACCTCCTGAGCCTTGGCCACAACACCGGCATGCATCAGGAAGAGTATTGTGCATGATCAAACTGGGCAGCATTCCCCATCTAAGCATTTCATCGAACAGCTCCCAGGTGCACCCAAACCTGCGTGCTTGTGTGACCAAAGTACCAAACCAAACTGGGCACCATCTGGGAGAGGGCGATGATGAGCACGCTAGGACGGGGTTGGGAGAGCTGGAGGTGGACGAGATAGACACGAATCGCATGTCACGGACCCAAGCCCGTACGCCTCTGCTTGTCCAGTGTTAGGAAAGCGATGCATCCTTACCGATTGGATGGACTGGAGTGGATGGGGGCGGCGCGAGGTTGGCCTTGACGCGGGCGTCGGTGATGCGCCGGGCGCTGGGAACGGGGACGGCGCTGGAGAGGTGGCCAGGGGAGGCCTGGCACCGGGGCCGGACGAGGGGGCAGCGAAGTCGACGGAGGCTGCGCCCTGGGTGCTGGCGTCGATGATGCGCCCAGTGTCGTGGCGGCGGAGGTTGGTCCATTGGTGCGTATGTAGAAGCGGCGCTTGGCGGCGGAGGTCTCCTTGGTGTCTAACGGTGGATCGCGGCGGTGGGGATCGTGGCGAGCTAGGCGTCGTGCGTGGCCGTCGTCGCGGCTGTGGCAGGGGCGGTCGGCTGCGCGGCAGCGTGGCCGGGACGGGGCGGGCTGGCAGCGGTGAGGCTGGCCGTGGCGTCGATGTGGGAGTGGGGGCGGCAGTTTTTCTTCTGGGGAGAAACCGTGCGCCGGGGGTGTTTAGTCGCGGTGGAAGTAATTAGCCGGGCAGGCCGAATAGTTTAGCGCCGACGATGTCTTCCGGGGTTTTTTTAGAGTAAGATAAGATATACGTCTGTGGCTCATATGCAACTTGGACATCAAAATCCTTTTTATTTTCTAGCATGCCTATCTAACAAGCCTACGTGGCGAGTATGAGTTGATAGACTAGTTAGTTAGAAAAAAAATAAAAAAAAGCTATATATGCAACTAGGATTTTGAGATGCCATCTCATAACAGATATCGTTTTCTGCAAACACACCCACCTCTTAGTCAAACTTTGTTGAAAGAAGCACCTCCACTATACAGATTAGCGTAGCCGTTTATCCATTTTCACAATTTTGAAGCCATTATACAAGCCATGCCGAATAAGGCCATTTTGGCCTAGTGAATGGATTATGCTTATTCGCCGGGTGAACCTAGGCCGGAGGTCTCTAGCGACACAGCCATAGTCCGATCTTGTAACACTTACTATTCCTACATAATATTAGGCCATAAAAGTTAGGTCTAGAAACAAATTAAAATTAGTAGAGTATGCATCTGTTGCCCCCTTCCCTTCCGAACCGGCAATCGTGCCGTCCAAGCTCGGTCCGTAGGCCATTGTAAGTCAGAGTTTCATGGCCCATTAAGACTGACCTTAGCAACAGGAAAAAGTTGAACATGACCTTCCTCGTCCTAGAAATAATTACGTCACCATTGCACAATTATAATAGAAAGTGTAGCTCTGCATTCCTGTTTCCATACGGCAGTGGCGGAGCTAGGAATTTGCGGCTAGGTATGCCACGTATACAAAATTTCAAACCAAACTAGCCAGAAGCACCGTACGAAGCGCGGGTATTCATTCTGTTATGTTAAGGGAAAATTTTCAGTGATTACATTCGTCCAGAGTCATTTGCCAGAGCCTGCAGATGCGTACGGAAAAGCATAATAATTCCAATATGTGGTATATCCTTTGTGCTGGACAAACAAATCCAAATGATTTTAGAAATATTATAAGAAGCGATACATTTATATAATTAAAAGAAAGGGAAGAAAAGCGTCAAATGCAAACATTTATATAATTTCAGTTGAATTGTACAGCAAACTAAAAACATTTGCAGGACTGGTGTGGTGAGGTGTTACTGAACATGCAAAGGAATTAAATATGTATGAGGACTAAGCATTTTTTTTATGCCTCTCGTCTGGGTACAGCTGTAGTATCTGTTCATATACATATACGCACACCACTCTACGCACGCACACCCCACTATACGCGTACAAGGAATTAAATATGTATGAGGACTAAGCATTTTCTTATGCCTCTCGTCTGGGTACAGCTATAGTATCTGTTCATACACGTATACGCACACCACTCTACGCACGCACACCCCACTCACACACACTATACGCGTACAAACAGTCCTACAACTACACTTAGAACTGACGACCGCGTCCTTATAGAGATCACCGGAAAATTCCGTAGATAACGGACACGTCATAGTCCCATTGTGGCTCCATCCACACCCGGAGCGCCAACCAACTGAGCTACGGCTCAGTCCCGTATGAGGACTAAGCATTTGTGAGAAGAGGCAAGATGCAAGTTGTTCCTACTGATTGGAGTAGAAGGCCCATCAAAACAGCAAAGGAACACTACCCTGTGCTGAAGATGGGTAATTGGTTTTGTCAGCGTGCGTGCTGTGGCCTGCGGCACGAAGCAAGGCAGCCCGGGAATCAAATCCAGGGAAATAATGATTGTTTCTTCGTGGGCTGCCAGAAATGGCTTTTGTTTCGGCCTATGAGCCATTTTCACACAGTATGACATGTATATTAGATAATATGTATAAACATGTGTATCAGTGTATGTATACTGATTAGTTTTTTGTCTCAAATCTTAGGTATGCCTTGGCATACAGGGGCATACCCCTGGCTCCGCCCCTGCCATACGGGAACATGGCTTCTAAGGCTTGACCTCTCTGACCAATCATTATGCATTTGGAGCTATGCATTTTAGGCAATTTGTAAACCCCCAAATGAAAATGGCAAGGCTAAATTCGGGTGTTCTCCAACCGTTATGCAAAATGCATAGTCCAGCATGTTTTTTTTTCCGGAAATATTTTTTCGCGGCACTCTTTCCCTCGCGGCACGCGTTCCCGCGCGGCACTTCGCCCATTCCCGCGCGGCACTCCTTCCCGCGATCGGTGTCGCCGCCGTGGATTAGCTTCTGCTCGCGATGAGTTCCTGTTCCCACTCGCGATCGTGATCAGTTGAGGGCTCAGTACGCAATTATTATCAGTTGAGGGCTTCCAGATCACGTCACATAGGGACTGCATGGTTTCACAGAATATGTTATCATCTAACCCTAGGAACATGGCTGCCATGGTTGGTCCTCCGATCCCGTACGCCATGAGCACCCCCACATGAGGCCATACCACCTCCAATCCCGCCATGATCCAACCCCCAAGCCGCCAACAGCAGTACCCATGGGAAACACGTACCTAGCCGGCGTTGATGGAGACGACGGCGTCCAAGATGGAGTGGCGCTCCTTCCCACGCGATGTGGTCTGGCGGCGCGCAGGAGCTTCCTTCCCTCGCGATCTGGTCTGGCGGCGCGCAGGAGCTTCCTATCGCGCGATGGAGTGGCGCGAAGGAGCTTCCTATCGCGCGATGGGTCCGGCGGCGCGAGGAGAAACCGCGCGAAGGGAAGTAAAATCGCGCGCGAGGTGGAAGCGAGATTCCCGCGATCTCTATTTGCATAGCCGGACTCCTTTGGCATATATGCCAAGTTTCCCCCTCCAAATGCATAGCTATGTAAAATGCAAAGTCCAAATGCATAACGATTGGAGGGGTTTTTTTTTGGAGTTTTATGCATTTTGGTAAATGCCAAGTCCAAATGCATAACGATTGGAGATGCTCTCTGATAAAATGATACACGGCTCTACTGCCTGATCAAAGTACTCGTATTTGTCAGCTTCATTCTGATTAATTCATTTCCAGATGAATCAATGCTACTGACTACTGAGTTTAGTGATGCCTTTGATGAACCAGAAAATGAGCAGTTCTTCCTGCCAATATTTATTTATTTATTTATACGACCCATATGTTCAACGCGTGGACCCCCTCGGTGAATCCACCTGTGTCATGTATGTATGGTATTACATGCTCCACCTGTAGAGAATTGAGCTTTCAAGTTGCCTTCGCGCCAGAACTATACAATTGTTTTAGTGGATAGTGATCTTGTCGGTGAGGTCCACGGCAACTGGCAAGGACGTTGCAAATTCTTTCAGCTAACTTCTATTCGTGTCACTTTTCCTGTCAGTTTGATTGACCACGTTGCTGACACAATCATATCGATCCTATCTTAATTTGCAAAGAACCAAATCGAGGTAATATGTTTTCATCGACACTGATGCCCGAGAATCGCTTTGTGGGCGACATGGAGCACGGCTAAACAGTAGATATAACTACATAAATACAACTTCGGTTCATCAGATGTAGCCAGACAAAAACTGCTCTTTCCCGTTATTGATTATTACACCTCATTATACATATATAGAAACCAGAGAGCTATGGAAACTATAGAAACTCTAATTAAGATCACATGACTCTAATCTGATGGCTAAAAGTAAAGGTGGATTATTTTAGCACTTAAACCCCTCCACTCATCCCATCCTAATTCCATCTCTTGCAAAACACCCCCTGCCCAGCGCCACCTCGATCTCCCTCGCACGAGAAGCCACGATCCCATACGGCGCCGCCCACGCCCGGCCCGGAGGACTTTCCTCGCCACTGGCGAGTCGCCAGCATCTTCATGTCCGTGCAGCAGCCATCGGATGGACTGAATGTACAGCCATCTTCATGTGCGTGCAGCAGCCAAATGGACTGAATGTACAGACAGCTGCATCGTCATGTGCATGCAGCCGGAGGACTTTCCTCGCCAGCAACACCTTGGTCCCGATCCGTTTGTCGTCCCAGCTGAAGCTATAGTCATCGTTCCCTGCGTTCGTCCTCGTACCCGGAGTACGAGCAGTAGAACGGACACACCACCCCGCTGAGCGCCCCCTCATTGTACGACCCCGGTGCCTATCCGCGAGTTCGAACGCCACGACGGCGCCGCGGAGGAGGCGCGCCGCGTACGCGGTCTCGGCAGCCACGTCGGAGCCGGGCGTGGAGGGCGTGGAGCCGGTCTCCGTGCGGGCCAACAAACACGATCACGACAAGGGCGCTGTGGCGGCCTCGAGCGGGGCACCGAAATAGATCGCGGCTCAAGGGGAAGCGAGGCGGCGCTGGGGAGGGGGGTGTTTTGCAAAAGCTGTGAAGGACCGAAAAGGAGACCAAAGGGGAAGTGAATAGGAGCTTTAAAATTTCTTTCGAAATCTAGAGCCTCTGTCCCAGATTCACACCACAAGAGCTAAAACAACACGACGTAGTGATCACGACCCTGGAGAAGGGTGGATGTTTCCTAGAAACACAGCGGATCACTACAAGATCAAAGCGGCGCAAACGAGAACCTCAACTTCTATCAAAGAGAAGCGAGATCTCAAACTTCCAGAATGTAGGCAGCGGAAAACAGCATAGCGTAGAAGCGAACCGCACGGCAACAGAAACATGTAGAAACAAACCGCGCAGGAAACGGAGTCCGGAAACACAAACGGGACACAAACGGGACACAAAATAGCACTGGGGGAGCCAAGTCGGCTTGGCCGAGTCCTAGAGCCGGCTTGCCCGGAACAGCCGGCTTAGTCAGGTCCAGGGGCCGGCTTAGCCGGTTTGGGGCTCTGGCTGGGCAGCAGCCGGCCTAGCCGGCTCGGCTCGATGAACCGGCCTACCCGGATTTCTCGCGCAGGGCTGAAACAAAACCCAAAACTTGATGGATCTTCTCCAAATCAACTCCAACCGCAACCAAATTTCACTGCTATGTTCCTAAGGCAGTTGTAGAGCTATTTCTAAGAGATCATCACTCAATTTGGAGTAAATCAAGAGAAATCGAAAAGGGGAAGAAAAGTGGATCTTGAGGAGACCTAGAGCAAGAGATGCATGAATCTTCGATCTCGTGAGGAATCAGGCAATTTCCTTCGGTGGAAACATTCAACTCACTTCATAGATCGACCCAGCACAGAAAGAATGGATCAAAACGCTCTAGAATCGAAGAAATCACGAAGTTCTCAAAGGGAGAAAAGAGCAACTCGGGATGAACAATTAAATCACAACAAGATCACATACAAATCTTTAAGCCCGGAGGAAACAGCTAGAACTAGGCGCCTCGCTTGCCTGACATGTTGGTTCGAGCATGAATCAAAGATTCACGGACCTCTCTCTCACCAAGTAACTAGAGGAAGAAAACCCTAAATGAGAAAATGGAAATGCAAGAGGTAAAAGAGGTGAAGGGGGAAGGGAACCCCTCATCCTTATTTATGGGCACTATTACACATTTTCTTTTTGCCCTTGAATACATAGAGTCCAAACCACTTAGCTACGGGCATTATGGTCCGACTCAGGCTTCACTTGATCCGACGACCACCGCGCCTTCTCACCGGCAGCCTCGCTTCCACGCGATCTCCCCGATGCCGCCACGTGCCGTCCGTCCGCATCGGGACCTCCGTCCAGGTTTTGAGGCGCAAACCCGGGAAACCCACCGCCGATGGTTTTGAGGTGAAACCACCAAACCATCGCTGATGGTTTTGAGGTGAAACCGCCAAACCATCCGCGAGTAGCGTAGCCCGTACGCGTCCCCCGCCGATGGTTTTGAGGCGAACCACCAAACTGCCGCGAGGAGCGTAGCCCGTACGTATCCCCCGCCGTGTACACTTGCACTTGTCGATGTCCCAAGTGTCAGCCACCGCGGCTGGCCTCCGGCTTCAAGGTCCCTCGGTCCAAGCCTCACGTCCGCCCGTCACCGCACTCGGTCCGTCAGCACAGCACATCCTACTTGGCCTTCACCGCACCATCCGGCCACCGCCTCCGAGCTCGACACCTGTACAACACAAGCCAAGAGACATTGTTGTTTGACACGAAGCCGTGTGCCACGGTTAGTGAAACACACCACACACACAACACTTGTGTTGGCATATTGACAATCACTCAGCATAAAAACCACTACACAATAGCTATGGAAAAAGCCATGTGTTCGTAATCTCCCCCTTGATGAGTGCATTGTCAACACCAACACAAAACCAGAGACAACTCATCCAAGTGACCAAAAGCCAAAGAGAAGTTGTAAACAAGTCACTTGCAATGAGCAAAACTTGAGCAAAACTTGGTCCTCAAAGACATGGGCAACGGCTCGACGCGACCAAGCAAAACAAAAGCTAGTCCTCAAGAAGAGGCAAGAAAAGGGCTCAACACCACTAGCAAAACACAACTCACCCAAATAACCTAAAGCCAAAGAAAAGCTAGAAACGGGTCATTTGTAATGAGCAAAACTCGAGTAAAAGCTAGTCCTCAAGAAGAGGCAGAAAAAGGCTCAACACCACTATCAACACAAAGCACCTGAAAACATCTAGACCCTCAAGAACGTACGCAAGCTCCGGCGCAAGAGGGATTTCCAAGTCGGCGACCTCGTCCTACGACTCAGGCAGGACAACAAAGGGCGACACAATCTAACACCACCGTGGGAGGGTCCCTTCATCATCGCCGAGGTGCTGAAGCTGGGAACGTACAACCTGGCGGACGGCAAGGGCTCGACCCTCACCAACGCATGGAACATCGAACAGCTACGTCGTTTTTGCCCCTAGGCCTCGAGGCCTTGTACATTTTCATATTTATGTACGCATATCGCATCATGAATGAATAAAAAGTCCGTGACCCTAGTACTTTTTCTTTCATTCGTAACTTGAGGTAGACTTAACTCTACCCCTCGATGCCTTTCTTCCTTCTACACCTCGAAGTACGCTTCGCGACTGAGTAGGAAACGCCTCGAGACCCCCGAGGGTCGAGGGCCACCAAGCCGAGAACTCTCCTACGCCCCCGGGCTAAGGTACTCCCACTTGCTCCCCCCTCGAGGGACTCGAACATGCGTCCAAAACTTACGTCGAAAAGTGGAACACTCAGGCCAGTAGAAGTAAGAACGGTTCGAGAAATAAAAGCAACTAAAAAGCATCCAGATGCACTTTAGTTCATCACTATCCCCGTTCATAACTGTAAGGTAGACTCGGCCCTGCTCCCGCAGAGTTGAGCCTCCCTCGGGGCTAATAGGGGGGTCCCCCTAGAAAGTCCCCAAAAACTCAAGCGCTTTTTTCAAAATTCGGCGCCTCCCTTTTTCTCCTACGCTCCGCGACTAAAGTAGGAAGAACGTCTTGAGCCCCTGAGGGGGCGGGAACGGTCGAGTCGAGGGCTCACCCACGCCTCCGGGCTAAGGCACCCCCACTCACTACCCCACCCCTCGAGGAGCTTAAGTACGCATCTAACTCTTAAGTCAAAGAAAGGCTCAAGCAAGGCAAGAAATAGGACGACTCGAAAACAAAAGAAACTTAGCACCTTTTGCACAAAAAGTGTTAAGGGCCCCTCGGGCCACAACATTACGACAATATTAATGTAATTTATTTACATGGGCCTTTTTGCCCAGATTTGGCTCGCAAGCCACCTCATCTCACCAGGCTCAAGCAGGAAGGACGTTGCTCTCGAACTTCTGCGCCAGCCTCGCCCCGGGCAGCTCAGCGTCGGCGATCAGCTCGAGGTGTCTCCTCTCCTCATCCTCCACCGGAACCTGGAGTAGAAGACGGCGAGCGCCCGCTTCACGCCATAGTGGAGCGCCTCCCGGATACGCTCCCTTATGACGGTCCCAAGGTGGGTTAGCCGCTCGATGAATGTGCTCCCAGTTACCGCCTCCGCGGTCTCCACAATGCGCCCGAGCCCCCAGCGAGCACTTAGGGTGTCGATGGCGTTGCAGAGTCTGGTGTTGACATCCACCTCGGCTGAGAGCGCGTCTTGGAGTGCCTACGCATCTTTTCGCGACTGCTCCAGATCCACCTCGAGACCTGAGGAAAAGGACAAAGTCAACCACGATGAGCAAACACCCAAAAACAAAGAACCAAGGAAAAGGAGGCTCAGGGGCTCACCGTCGCAACGAGTTTGGAGCTGCTGTTGGCAAACCACCGCGCCATAGCGTTCCTTCTCCTTGGCCTCGAGGGTGCGCTCCATCTCCGTCTTCACGAGCCGCAGGACCTCGATAGTCCGACCAGCGGCGGCGACGACACCGTCCTTATCCATGATGGTCTACCTCAGGGTGCCCACCTGGACCTCGAGGGCGTCCACGCGTTCCTTCTCCTCCTCGAGCGAGGTTTGGAGGGCGTCATGGGCCTTGGCGTTTCATTGTGCCTCCTCCTCGAGCTCTTTCATACGGGCGGTGGTGGCGCGTTGCTCCCCTCGAGTGTCCTCACGCACTCGCGGCTCGTCTTGAAGTCCTGAACAAGCGTCGTCGCCTCCTGCTTCAACTTCTGGGCGATGTTGGTGACTCGAGCTGCCTCCGTCTGCGTGATCCCGGTGGCCTGCTTGGCTCGGGCCGTCTCTTCTCGAGCCGTCTTGGCATCTTCTTTGGCTCGGGCCACCTCTGCTGCGCCAGCCTGTAGGGCTCGAGCCGCCTCCTCCCGTATCGCCTTGGCCACCTCCTTGGCCTTGGTGGCCTCTTGCTCGGCCCTCTACTTCTCGGCTGCGGCCTTGGCCAGCGCCACCTCAGCATTCTAGCCCACCTTGACAAGGTGCCATATCTCCTCCTCGTTCTTGTGCGTCGCATGGAGGTGATCGGACTTCAAGTAGGACTGGTTCTGCAAAAATTGAAGCAAGAGACGGGATGTTAGAATGACAGCAACAGAAAGACAAATCGAGACCAGATGCTTTCAACAAGAAACAATTACGTGGAAAAGTCGACTGAGGTCCTCAGTGGCGACGCGGCACACTAGCTGCAGGGCGCTCTCCATCCACACCTGGAACTCCTCCGCCTCCTCCCAGTGTTTGATCTCCTTCCAGTCGTCGAGGGCGATTCTGGGGGCGAAGGGGTTCAACGGGTCGCGGAGCACGATCTGCTCCTTACCCCACTCCGGGAGGGCAGCTCTGATGCCACGGAGTCCATCGAGGAGGATGGACCTGGCGGTGGCGGGCCTCCGGCAGCCGCCGACGCCTTCGCCATGGCGCTTGGCGACCTCGAGGGCGAGTGTTGGTATTTTTAACGCACACAGATAAATCCGCAAGCGCACGGATACCGTTGTAGCTTTCACCCGGAGGGTTTTAAATATCGTATCCACAGGGAAACGTGTGTGGGTCGCCAAACAACTAGTTTATCTATGGGTAGCAATCAAGGTTTAAGATATGATGGGTAAAGAGGATTCCTATGGTAATTATCCTATGCAAGGCAAGGTTATGAAGCAATTGTCCTTCTAATGTTCACTTCGGGACGCCACTAGACGGGAAAGCACCACAAAGGATAACTCTACCGACGTGACTACGGTCCTACTAATTTAAGAACCTACTCAATTCGGTGTGGACGGGGCTGTCACCTCCCGTAACTACCACACAACCGAGAGAATAGGGCGCAAACACACGGGTAACCGACAACGGCCTAAGCACCACGCTTATGCTAACAATTACTACTCTAATTCGAGCGCTAACAAGAACTAGAGCAATCATAAGAACTGTGAACCAATGAACAAAAGAGTAAAATAAATACTTGAATAAAGATCAATTACTGAAGTATCCGGATGCGGGCTTGGAGAAGCCCGAATCCGAAGTACAAGCCCGAGGGGGAGCACCGACATGCCGGCACCATCTCCAACTCTTCCCTCGCTCTCTATCTCTCTATTATGCTAAGACTAGATCCTAATGAGGACTAATCTTCTCTTGATGGCTAGGTTTAGCGAGGAGATCCATTCAAGGGACCCCTCTCACTGATCCCTTGGAGCAAATGAAATTAGGGTTTAAGGGATGCCTCCTCCGGGGGCCAGGGCCCCGCTTATATAGCCCTCTAGGATGCACCACAGCCCTCGGATCAAACCGACCTAAACGGACGATTATTATTCATCCTCAAAGGCGGTGGAACAGGGATCCGCGAGGCCGATGCCGATTGGTCCAGTCACGAGTCGGCCGACCAAGGGTGGGAGTCGGCCGACTCTCCACCGAGCCCGTTCGGGCTCCCGTTTGGTCCAGAGCCTTCTCGAACCTTCCAGACAGAATTTTCACCGGTTCCCGATTATCTCTATGTAAACCCGACATGTGGGCCTTCCTTGGGTATTTTCAGGTGACACCTGCGAAACGGACATTCACCAAAACTCGTGGAATTCGTCAAGATAACCCCTATATCTAGTTGGTGAACATATTTTAGTCCTTTCTCATGTTTTAGTTGACGGTAAAAATTGACACTTAACGACCGTCAACAACTCCCCCAAGCTTACCTTTTGCTCGTCCCCGAGCAAAGATAAACTCGTATGGATCGGAGCTGCTACTATGCTTTCACGCCTCAAAAGCACACATGCGTTCAAACAAGAACTCTCCTCCGAATTAGAGTGAACTATTCGACTCAAAACTTACTCATATTACCTTTCACCATGGGGCTTGTAACCGTCACTTGGGTCTTGAGCGGTTGAAAGACAGAACGGTCAAGTCAAGCGCTATGTTTCTCGCTCTTTGATCAACTATTATTCCGAGTTTTTGCAAGATTTTCAAATAAAACTCGAGTTCCTTGTATGAACCTTTCGGGTCTCTCATTTGTGGTATTTTTGGATCCTCTCCAAGGCATGAGTAGTGTATGCCTTCTCTCTTCTCTCGAGAATATGTGGTATTTGTGGAACTAAGGCATAGTGAAAAGAGTCTTCTCTCTCTCACCCTACTTTCTAATAGGCTTATGTGGAGCTCATAGGTGGGGAGACACTCAAACTCACTTGCATATATTGCACGGTTAAGACATGGATCCAATAGGAACTAAAATAATAATAAAGTCATATGTGCATGTGAATGAGGAAATGGATGATAAGATGATGATAGGATGATGATGAGATGATGATAATAAGGAAATGATTATAAGGGGTGATCTCTTGGTGAACATCTACTTCTACACTTGCTCCTTTTGGGGATAACATACCTCCTTTTATTTGGAAACTTTGAAGACCTTTGAAGAGGAGGACTTGGTTGCTCTTTTTTTTTTCTTTTCTTCTTTTTTTTCTCTTCCTTTTTTTTTTTTTTTTTTTTTAGAGCAACCAATCCTCTTAAAACGAAACTTTAGCAACGGGGAGTGTATAACTTGAAATGATAATGACTGGAGCTTTTATGTAGGCAAATGGAACGGCGATGATTATTTCTAGATGTTCACTCCCAGGATAGGAGTAAAACCTTTTTCTGGATGGAATGAAATGAGTTGCATATGTATATGTGGATGGATGGATGCGTACTCCCAGGGTAGGAGCAGCATAGGTGCGTATCTCCAGGGTAGAGATAGCACAGTATGTGGGGGAATGCGTACTCCCAGGGTAGGAGCAGCATAAGTGTGTACCTCCAGGATAGAGATAGCACAATATGTGATGAATATGGATCTATATGTGGGTGGTACTTCTAGGGACAGAAGTAGCACAGAATGAATGTAGTATTTATAAAATGAGTGCAAGCTTCTGAGGACAGAAGTAGCATAGATCAATGGACGGAGAGCACATAGTATTGACTTTAACTGCATGACTGGTTCCTTATGGGTCCACAGCATAACCACACTCAATGCCTAAAGATTACACTCAAGCCTACAAAATGATCTATATAAACAGATAGGTTTTCCTAATCTAGTAACCATGAATATATGGTGTGGTAGGAATTTGAACTCTCATCATAAAGGAACTCATCATGCATGAATTTAATATTTTCACGAGATAAATTCTCCGAACTCTAGTATCTCTAGGAACAAGATGGACAACACTCAAAACTTTCCCATATCATACCCATCAACCACCTAGACTTAGATCAAGTGTTTGCTACCCACAAATTTCAGGTTCGAGCAAATCTCAAATCTAAAAGTTGTGTCCAAAACTCGGGAGAGTGCAAGGTTGAAAACTAGGTACTTGAAAGGAATTACGGCGAGAAAGCGGCCTATTCATCATTTCCATATAAGAGTTTATTCTAGGGGTTCATTTTAGCAAGACGAACTTTAGCACAAAGTTGATAAGTAGATAGATGAATGAAAAAAATAAGCTAGTGATACTTAGCTGGATACACGGAGGTGCTCTCCCCAAGCTGAATGTTGACGTAGTCTATTGATGTTGCGGCGCGGTGAAGGTGTCTTGCTCTTCCGGAGTGTCGGGGATGATGGCCGTAAAGACAACACTATGATTGTTGAAGACAAAGCACTCCGGCGGGGGAGGACGTCCTTACGCCTATTTAGCTCTTCTTGATAACTCTGCTCAATTCAAATAAACAACAAAACTCGTGGAGCATTAAGGGTTAGTAAATTAAGCATTACTTGTCTAGAGAGTTGCCTATGAATTATGCGGGACTAAGCGGGATACCCTTTTTCTTTCTTTTAGTAACTTCAAATTCTATATAATTAATTATGTCCAATTCTTCTTCGGTGGTTGTACATCAAAGAAAACTTTTAGACGTTGACCATTTACCTTGAAAAGTTTGCCTTCATCGTTTTGAAGAGTGACTGCTCCATGTGATGCTACTTCAATTACCTTGAATGGTCCTTCCCATTTACTTCGTAGTTTCCCATGTCCAAACAGCTTTACTCTAGAGTTGAATAGTAACACCTTGTCACCTGGTTTGAATTCCTTCTTCTTTAGTCTTTTGTCATGCCATCTCTTTGTCCTCTCTTTGTAGATCTTTGCATTATGATATGCTTTTTCTCGCCATTCCTCAAGCTCGGAGAGTTGCATCTTTCTTTTCTCTCCATTTGCTTCAAAGTCCATGTTCCATCTCTTTATGGCCCAAAGTGTGCCTTGAATTCTAGTTCGGATCGGCAAGTGGCATGTCTTCCCATAGACCAGCTTGGTATGGTGACATTCCAAGAGGTGTTTGTAGGCTGTTCCGTAAGCCCATAATGCTCCATGAAGCTTGTCCTTCCAGCTGTCCCCATCTCGTTGACAGTCTTTTGCGGGAATATTCTTGATTTGCTTGTTTGATGTTTCGCTTGCCCACTTGTTTGAGGATGGTATGGCGTCGCAACATTGTGACAGACCCCATGATTGTGTAAGAAGCGTTGAAACTTCCTATCAATGAAGTGAGAGCCTCCATCACTAATCACCATGCGTGGAACTCCAAAGCGTGGAAAGATGGTTTCGCAAACATCCTTTTGGCGTGGTTGGAATCGCAGCTCGACATGGTAGAGCTTCAACCCACTTTGAAACATAGTCCACCCCCACTAAGATGTATTCACACCGCTTGGACTTAGGAAATGGTCCCATGTAGTCTATTCCCAGACATCAAAGAGTTCTACCGGAGGTTATTGGTGAGTGGCATGGCATCTCGTGTATTTATGTTGCCATGCCTCTGACATGCTCCACATCTCCGGATGAAATCTTTCGTGTCTTCATACATGGTTGGCCGAAAAATCCACATTGCCAGATTTTTGCATGAGTCGGAATACCCCATAATGTCCTCCATATGGTGATGAATGGCATCTTTCAATGATCTTGATTCCTTCTTCGGTTGGTACACACCTCCCGAGTAGACCATCGAGCGGACTCGGAAGAGGTACGGTTCATCCCATATGTGTTGACGACTCTCTTGGATGAGCTTCCGTTTGTTTTCCCCTGGTGGTACATAACCCGCAACCATAAAATTGACAATATTTGCGTACCTGGGGGTCGACGCTCGTGACCTTGTAGAGCATGTCGTCTCGGAGGTAGTCGTTGATGGGCAAATCTGTGGTTTTTCAAACCGCATCCTGGACAAGTGATCTCGCTCACTGAGAATTTTCTACTCCCTTTCTATCTTTAATTTCTAAATCAAATTCTTGGAGTAACAAGATCCATCTTATAAGTCGTGGTTTAGCATCTTTCTTAGTGAGCAGGTATTTCAAAGCGGCATGATCGGTATGAACAATCACCTTAGCTCCTACTAAGTAAGATCTAAACTTGTCAACAGCAAAAACAACAATGCCTTTAAGCTCTTTTCAGTTGTTGCATAATTAAGTTGAGGTCCTGACGAGTTTTACTAGCATAAGCAATTGCATGATGCTTTCTATCCTTTGTTTGACCCAAAACTGCCCCCACAAAGCATAATCACTAGCATCACACATGATTTCAAAAGGTAGCGACCAATCGGGGGTTGAATGATTGGTGCGAGATGAGTGCTTTCTTAAGAATATGAAAAGCATCTAAACACTCATCATCAAACTCAAAGGGAGCATCCTTGGCTAGCAAACTTGTAAGGGGTCTAGCAATATAAGAAAAGTCTTTTATAAAACGTCTATAGAACCCCGCATGGCCAAGAAAACTTCGTACCCCTTTGACATTTGTGGGAGGAGGCAACTTCTCTATTACTTCTATCTTTGCACGATCTACCTCAATCCCACTTTCAGACACTAAGTGTCCAAGCACTATGCCTTCTCTAACCATGAAATGACATTTTTCCCAATTAAGAACTAAGTGCTTTTCCACACATCTTTGCAAAACCTTGTCTAAGTTTTCTAAGCAGTCATCAAAAGTTTTTCCATATATAGAAAAGTCATCCATGAAAACTTCCATGATCTTTTCTATCATATCTGAAAATATAGACATCATGCACCTTTGGAACGAAGCCGGCGCATTGCACGACCGAAAGACATCCTACGATAAGCAAAAGTTCCATAGGGACAAGTAAAAGTGGTTTTGCTTTGGTCATCGGGATGGATTGGGATTTGATGGTAACGAGAATACCCATCAAGGAAACAAAAGAAAGAGTGCTTTGCAAGCCGTTCCAAAGCATCTCATCGATGAAGGGTAACGGGAAGTGATCTTTCTTTGTTGCCTTATTAAGTTTTCGATAATCAATGCACATTCTCCATCCAAGTGACCGTTCGTTGTGGAATCAATTCATTTCTCTCATTTCTTACCACAGTCATACCCCTTTCTTGGGTACAACTTGTACCAGCTTACCCACTCACTATGTGGGCGGGATAGATTATCCTAGCTCGCAAGAGTTTCAAAACCTCTTTCTTAACAACCGCCCTCATCGCATTGTTGAGCCTTCGTTGGGGCTCCCTACAAGGTGTATAAGCTGGGTTTATTGGAATGCGATGAGTGCAAAGGACTGGACTAACTCCTTTGAGGTCTTTGAGTGAGTAGCCAAAAGCGAACGATGCTTTTCTAAAACAAGTAAGGAGTCGGAAGGTCTCATATTCGAGAAAGTTTATCACTAATTATGACGGGAGACTCCTTGTTGTCATTTAGGAAAGCGTATTTCAATCTGAAGGAAGGGGTTTTAGCTCAATGGGGGACTTTGGAGGTTCCCGAGTTTCATCCAAGGGTAAAGGATCTCGTGGTTGTTCTACTTCTTCGATGAAATCTTTGGCGACTTCTTTGAGATCTTTGTCGGATGATTCTAGGAAAGACATAGCCATTATCTCTTCCATTGGTTCTTGCTCGGGACTTAGCTCTACCTTAGCATGGAGTGAATGAGTGATGGGAATGGAAAGGTTTAAGTTTTTCCCGAGATGTATATTTATACTCCCCTTTCTTCCTTCATGGACAAGTCTCTTTATTGGATGCCCAATTAAAAGGTCAAATTCCCTAGTATTGAAAATATAGAAACTAAGGTACAACTTGGTTTCATCTACTTTGATAGGGATGAGGTGGAAGATTCCTTCACTAGGAAGGATTTGGCCGAGAGACTTTTAGAAGCCTAGTCGTTGGAGTTAAATTCATGTCATCAAAAAGTGTCTCGTGCAAGAGACTCGGACATGATATTTACTCCTACAACTGGATTGTAAAGGCCATCGAAGGAGGTTTGGTGAATCGACAACTAATAGAGGTAGAAGGAGAATCTAGACGAATGACTTCATGAGAAAGCTCGGATTCTCTCAACCATTCATTGCTTATGATTGTTGTCAACTCCTTCACGGTATCTTTAAGGAATTTATCTTCGGTTGGATCGAAAGGTGTTGGTTGGGTGCGAGATGGTGCCGAAGACTTCCTAATTGCTGGATAATTCGAGGTGTTTCCATAATTCGAGAAAAGATCCTCCTCGAAATTAAACATGTCCTCCGAAAGTGGAATTTCTTCCTCCTTCGGCGGTTCGGGAACTTGGAGGATAGTTGAGGCTAGAAGTGGAGTAGCTAAAGGTTCGGGCTCAACTATCATAGGTTCTTCCTCGGGAGCTATCTCAACTATATCTTCTCGGGGATCATCGAAATGCTAGTGTATGGAGTGTTTTCAAGAATTTTTGTAAGGATTTCTCTCGCTTCACTAGCGAGAGAGATGCAAGAAAGAACCTCCGAGAGGATGTGTCAAGAATTTGTTTGGTTTCTCCACTAAGACCCACATAAAAGTGTTGCAAGAGCATTTGGTCTTGAATGGAAAGGTTAGGGCGAATTGACTAGGTCATTAAAACGTGCCCAAGCCATACCAAGAGATTCTTTTTCTTTTTGTTTAAAAGTTAGAACCTCGTTCGAAGGTTAACCACGAGAGAGGATGGGAAAGAAATGTAAGAAAAATCTAGAGCATAGAGTTCCCAGTCTCCTCGCACACTCCCTACGGTTCGGGAATACCGGTGTCTAGCTTTTCCCGTTAAAGAGAATGGAAATAGCTTCCACCTTAAGGTTTCATGTGACATGCCTTCAATTTGCAAGCATGCACAAATTAGCTCAAATTCCCGCATATGTGTGTATGGGTTTTCATCGTCTTCTCCCGAGAATGAATGGTCCTTGACCATCTTTATCAAAGACGGACGCAAGTCATAGCCAGGTGTGAGGATAGGTTTGGAAGATTCCAGTGGCTCTAGTTGTGCGCCCGTGGGAGCAGCATATTGATTGATAGGAGTGATATTATCCATGCTTGACAAGGTAAGATATAAGAACAAAATGATTTGACGAATCACAGCAACCGTTTCCCCGGCAACGGCGCCAGAATGCTTGTTGGTATTTTTAACGCACACAGATAAATCCGCAAGCGCACGGATACCGTTGTAGCTTTCACCCGGAGGGTTTTAAATATCGTATCCACAGGGAAACGTGTGTGGGTCGCCAAACAACTAGTTTATCTATGGGTAGCAATCAAGGTTTAAGATATGATGGGTAAAGAGGATTCCTATGGTAATTATCCTATGCAAGGCAAGGTTATGAAGCAATTGTCCTTCTAATGTTCACTTCGGGACGCCACTAGACGGGAAAGCACCACAAAGGATAACTCTACCGACGTGACTACGGTCCTACTAATTTAAGAACCTACTCAATTCGGTGTGGACGGGGCCGTCACCTCCCGTAACTACCACACAACCGAGAGAATAGGCGCAAACACGGGTAACCGACGGCCCTAAGCACCACGCTTATGCTAACAATTACTACTCTAATTCGAGCGCTAACAAGAACTAGAGCAATCATAAGAACTCGTGAACCAATGAACAAAAGAGTAAAATAAATACTTGAATAAAGATCAATTACTGAAGTATCCGGATGCGAGGCTTGGAGAAGCTGAATCCGCCGAAGTACAAGCCCGAGGGGGAGCACCGACATGCCGGCACCACCTCCAACTCTTCCTCGCTCTCTATCTCTCTATTATGCTAAGACTAGATCCTAATGAGGACTAATCTTCTCTTGATGGCTAGGTTTAGCGAGGAGATCCATTCAAGGGACCCTCTCCTGATCCCGGCTGGAGCAAATGAAATTAGGGTTTAAGGGATGCCTCCTCCGGGGGCCGGGGCCCGCTTATATAGCCCTCTAGGATGCACCACAGCCCTCGGATCAAACCGACCTAAACGGACGATTATTATTCATCCTCAAAGGCGGTGGAACAGGGATCCGCGAGGCTGATGCTGATTGGTCCAGGTCACGAGTCGGCCGACCAAGGGTGGGAGTCGGCCGACTCTCCACCGAGCCCGTTCGGGCTCCCGTTTGGTCCAGAGCCTTCTCGAACCTTCCAGATTACAGAATTTTCACCGGTTCCCGATTATCTCTATGTAAACCTGACATGTGGGCCTTCCTTGGGTATTTTCAGCTGACACCCTGCAAAAATAGACATTCACCAAAACTCGTGGAATTCTGTCAGTATAACCCCTATATCTAGTTGGTGAACATATTTTAGTCCTTTCTCATGTTTTAGTTGACGGTAAAAATTGACACTTAACGACCGTCAACAGCGAGCCAGGAGCGGCCGCGCCCTCCCTACGCTGCCCTCGGGGCTCGAGAGCATGACCCCCTCGGGCGCCTTGTCCTGTGGCGGCGGGGGCGCGTCCAAAGACACCGGCAGTGAGCTCGCAGTGGCGGCGGTGTCCGCCCGTGACTTCTCCTACCGCTGCTGCTCCTCCTCCTGCTCCTGCCACTCCTTCTGCAGCACCTTCTATTGTTGTTGCTGCTACTGCTGCGGCTCTAGCAGCTGCTCCACATTTTCTTCCACGCGCTGCCCATGAGGCAACGTGCCCTCCGTCTCCTTCTACGATGGCTCTTGCCGCGGCAGCTGCTGCTGCTCCTCCACAGGTTTCTCCTGCGGCGGGCGTGCTTTCTTCTTGATGGGGCTGACCCGACACCAACCCCGCCTCGAGCCCTTGCGACAGGCTCGAGGCCAGCATCCCCTCGAGCTGCGCTGGCTGGCCTGACACCAGCGCGGCCTTCTCTTGCTCCTCCTTTTCCTTGCGCTCCTTCTCGAGCGCATGCAGTCCCATAGGCTAGGACGCCTTGGTCTCGGCCTCATCATCCCAGGAGTCCCACCCCGACGCCGCCGGCTCGTCCTCGTCGTCAATAGGGATGGGCTGCGCCTGGGTCCCCGGCTCCCTGGCCTCGGGGGCTCCTTCCGATGGTCCGATGACGGACGCCCCGCCACGGCTCGAGGCAGCAGGTGACGGCACCACGGTCGAGGGGGCGCCCCCCGGCGCCAGCGTCGAGGCGGAATCCCCTCCCCCGGTGACCTCCGAAGCGGCAATACCTACGCCAGAAGCGGCACCCGTTAGCCTGCCTCGAGCCATGGCCTCTCGAGCCCGCGCTACCCAAGTCAAGATATTGGGAGGCAAAAATACCCCACCTCCAGCCATCGTCGCCTCCTTCGAGGCCGCCCCTGTCTTTAGCCTCTTGACAGGGGGGTGTAGGACATCAGGCGGCGTTTGACCCTGAGAAGCGAGAGGAAGAGAATGTAAAAAAGGTTGTCAAAGCAAAATGATTAGGAAAGGAAAAACCAAGCTCGAAAATGCTCCAAACTTACCCCGCCGGCATGGAGGGCTTTCCTCCAGCTCCGCTCGAGCTGCTCGGGGGCTTTGAGACCTCCTTCTGAGCCGGGCCAGATCCGGACCCCTCGGCGGGGGAAGGCTCCGCCCTCTGCGCCTACTGGGTCGTCGTGTTCTCCGGGCGCCGCTCGCTCTAAGGAGCTCGGCGCTCCCGCGGCCGCTCAACCGAGGGGGAGGCGGTCGTCACATGCCTCTCCTAGGCCGCTTGGCCCCGGGTTCGTGCGCCTAGCGTCGTGGCCCCAGATCGGCCCGGGGGAGTACGAGACCGGCGTCGGGACGAAGACACCGGGGGATCACGGCTCGAGCGCCGGGTCGGCGGCCTCGGCCGAGCCGACTGGCTCCCTGCCCCCCTCTCTTGTGGCCCGAGCAGCTGCTCCGGAATCTCCTCCTGCACGGGAGGCATGTCAGCTCGAGGTGGAGACACCGGATGGGGGCGAGACGTTCGTCGACCCCCTCATCATCTTCATCATCATCGTCATCGTCATCATTCCCTCCACTTTGCTCCGAGGATGTGTCCTCCCCGGACAACCCCCCCCCCCCGCTCGCGCTTCGCTTTGCACATGTCACTCTCCATGCGCGCGCGGGCCCTCTTCCCTTTCTCCTTCTCCCTGACCTTCTCCCTATGCTCACGTTCGGCAACAAGACGTCTCACCTAATGGTCGGGAGCATCTTCTTTCACCGGGGGCCTCGATCCCCTGCAGTTGATCTCCCCCTAGAAAGAAGAGTTCGAGGCCACAAGGTAAGAATGGGAGAAAGTAAAGGAAGGGATGGAGGGGATGCCTCGAAGGCCACTCACCAAGTGAAGGATGTCCAGCTCCAGCCGCATGGGGAAGAGCTCGATCTCCTCCTCCGAGAAGGAGGTGGCATTAACCGCCGCCCTTACCCGCGTCATGATGTCGGCGGGATCGAGGGGCTCAGAGAACATCCGGCTTCTCCTCAGCTGCTCGAGGTCGGCGTCTGGCCCCATCTGGCCCAACCGGAGCGGGCGCTCCATCAATGGGAGGACCCGCCGGTGGTGGAAGCCCGCAACGACATGGGCAGCGTTCAGTGCTATGTCACCCACCTTGAGGTTGCAGAGCACTGTAGCGCATCGAGGAGGGGGTCCAGCCACTTCTGATCCTCCACCCCCACGCTGTGCGCCCAGTTGAACCCGCTCTCGATGACGATGCACCCAGAGTACTCGGGGAACATGCCCCCTCGTTGCGCAGGTAGAACCAGTGGGCATCCCACAGGGCGTGGTTGGAGTAAAGCCCGGCGGGTATGTAGCACTCCGCCCTCTTCAAGGAGATGGTGCAGGAGCATGCACGCTTGAACCTTCGAACCCCCTCCTTCATGGAGTGGATATAGTGACCGGCCTTGAAGATGTGGAGGAATAGGTCCCACTGCGGCTCCATCCTGAGGTACCCCTCGTAGACCGCAGCGAAGATGGTGGTGTGGGAGATGGAGTTGGGGAGAAGTGCTACAGCTCGACCCCGAATCGATGGGGCAGCGCCCGCATGAATCGGTTCGGCGGCGCCCTGAGGCCATGCTTGTGGATCTTCATGAAGCTCAGGACGTAACCCGCCGACGGATCGAGCGCCAGATGCTCCCATGGCGGCACCATCCACTCCGGCTCGCCCGCCGGCGGATTGGGGCGAAGTAGTCCTCCCCCCACCAACTCCTCCAGCATCTCCTCCGTCACCACCGATGGACGCCACGGCTCGGCGTCGAGTATGACCAGCTCCGCCTCCTTGGGGGCCTTGGAGGCCTTGAAACCCTTGGACTTGGATGGCTTGGGGGCCATGGCGACGGCGGCGGCTCAGATCTGCTTGGTGGAAACGACGGTGCGAATGAAATCCCTACCTCGCTCTCTCTCCTACCCTTTCTTTCTCTCCCTCACGCAGGCAAACGAGCCGCTCGAGCTTTGATCGGCGGCGAGAGGATGGGCGCTAGGGCTCTTGGCGACGGCGGTAGCGAGAGAAAGGGCGTGGTGAAAAGGAAGAGGGGCAGTAAACCTTACCCCCTCACATTTATAGGCACGGGGGCCGGGCGGCAGACAGATCCAATGGCTGCGGCGAAGCGAATCGGACGGTGCGAGGCGACCGACGGATTCCCCAACGGCAAGGTAAAAACCGTATTTACTACGCCCACCAACCGCCTCCTTGATTCCCGTAGCAGGCACACATGTCGCCCGCCCGATGTCTAGCCATTGCCCGGGTCCACCACGACCGCGCCGCTTCGGTCCCATCCGGGCCCACCACGACCGCGCCGCTCCAACTCCCCATCAAAAGACGCGCCCAACGGGTCGGAGGAGTTACACCCGGCGGTTCCTTCTACGAGAAGGTAAGTGGGCTCAGGCCCCACGTTAAAACTCTCGAGGGAGCGAAGGCTGGCCCTCGACCAGGGTTCGACAGCCGCCCTCGAGCAGTTCTTCCCAGGGAAGTAAAATGGACTCCGGTCCACTCCCAAATCTCGAGGGAGCGGAGGCTGACCCTCGACTTGGGTTCGACAGCCGCCCTCGAGTACCAGAGTCAGGGATGACCCAGGGGAGCCCACACGAGGCACAGCTCGAGAACGAACTCTCGAGGCCCCCGGGACATATCCAAGGCGAGACTCGGGAACACCATGGGATCCCCACGACGGGAGGCATCGAGCCGCCAGCTCCCATCGAACGGAGTTGGTACCCAGGTAGTCCATACAGTCTTGCTTCATGAGAACGCCTTAGGACCTCTGTCGACCCCTATCGAACGGGGAACGGGCTCTCACTTGGATCTCCCCGTTACCAGCTCACTGAGGACGTCGATGCTCGTCCAACCGAGGATAGCACGACGCTCTTCACCCCACAATCCGAGCGCAAGGATCCGTGGGATAGACGCTATGAGGTAGCAATGCTCAAGCCACACGAGGCTCGGGGGCTCAACTACGCACAGCACCCCTCGACGAAAGAGGGTCGAAAACACTCGGGGGCTCGGTGGCTCGAGATAATCCCTCGAAGGGGCGCTACAACTCTAGTTAATGATGATCTCCCTCGATAAAACGCAAATTAAAGCCCCCAGAGGAGTTTTTCCACTCCTCTGGGGCCTCGGGGGCTACCCCCACGGGGGACGCTCGCGCGCCCCCCACAGAGAGACAAGGAACAAATTCCTACGTCTCAAAACTAGCTATTTTCCCGGCTAGGTACTTCAACCCCACTTCATGTTAATGCCCCCTCGAAAGGCAAGCACTAGCTATCCGGTCCTAAATAAATGACCCCTTGCATGAGTCTTCACACTCATACAAGGGCTCGGGGGCTACTTTCGGATACCTAGATTAGGGGGCCTTTAACCCTGGGTGATGGGATGAACAGAATCATCATTGTCTTCCTCAAGACTTCACCTAAAAACACCCAATCCTAATCCCAGCACCTGCCTCGGACCATGTTGGGCCGGCCCACGAACAGGCCCGAACGGCCCAGACCAACCAAGCAGACAGCCACAGTCTGCGGCACCCCTCGAACGGGAGTGACGGAAACCCCTCGGTCGAACGGGACCCTCGAGCGGACCTGCACCCCTCGAAAGGCGCTCCCGGACATCCGTATGGGAGCATTAAATGCCTCCAACCACTTCTTGCCTAACTTCGTGGCTACAGCAGCACCACAGTAGGCTGAGTACCAATCCCATCGGCCTGTCACCGCCCATACCCTGTAAAACCAGGGTGACCAGTGACACTGTTTACCGCCCATACCCTGCGATCCAGGGTACTCAGTGGCACTATTTCACCATGCCTCGCACTGTGCCACGATCGGCACCCCCTCGAAAACGAAAAAGTCAACACCGGTCCCGCGTTTCCAGGGACCCGGTCGCCTCGAGTTAGGCCTCGAGCCCTCCCGGACACCCCTCGAACGGGGCTCCGCCCTCGTAATAAGCATCTCCAGCTGCCCTGTGCAGAATGGCCACAGGGTTTCGCACATCCAGCACGGGGATCACTCCATCACCGGTCACCTCCCCCCTCGATGGGCGTCAGAGAAGGACGAGCCGGCCATCATCGCACACAGTCATCCGTCATTCCCCAAGCGTCGACCATGCCCTGGCACGCCAGGAGAAGGACGGATGGCCATGCCCGTGGCACACCTCTACAGTCTCGGCAACATGATCGGCATCAACACCTCGACGTCACCACCACGTTCGCCCTAGTCCCTATGTACCCTTATGCCTCCCCTTCGTCTATAAAAGGGGACACCAGGGCCTAGTGATAGGCAGGTTAATCGAGTTCGAACCCTCTGAGTACACACTCACATTCCACTCACTAGCACGCATGTATTCACCCCTGTACGAGCACTTCAGTGCAAGATAATACAAGTCACCCCCACCCCCCCCCCCCCCCCGCGCTGGACGTAGGGCCTTTTTTTGCCCGAACCAGGATATCTTGCATCACCATCCGGATTTGGAGCATGTGATACAAATTCACTAGTTGGTGCTAGGCCCCATGGGTCGAAACACCGACAAATTATGTGGCTACAAGACGTCTCAAGAGGCACGGTCTGAAGATGTCGAAGGGAGCTGATCTGGTGGAAGGAAATGGCGACAACAACTCGATGCTATCTGATTGCAAATTTATCAGGCTAACAACTCCATGGTGGAAAAGCCTGGAGATCTGAGGAAATGTGAAGTGCTCGGTTGGGAGTTTTGTTGCTGCTCGAGGAAAATTGTTTTGTTTCTTTTTGGCCTTCGTTGCCATGCTTCTGTAATAAGTAGAGCCAACTTGCTGGGTAGTGAGTTTGGCATTCAGGCGGACAAATTCTGGGAACTTTTGAGCGAACACTGTAATGACATGTGGTCTTTTGATATTAATTAGAAGGCTCGGGCGTGTTGCCCTTGAATTAAAAAAAAACAAAGTATACATGTCACGCTCCAATAAAAATTTCACGCATAGAAAAGTTCTAGTATGTAACTGCAACAAGTAACGAAGTAATAGCTTCAGATTTTTTTTTTAATGCCAAACTCTTTAATGACAAGCCTGCTGTATCAGAAGAGATCAAACTCATAGTTAAAGCATGAGCATCAACATTGGACTTTCTATCTTCACGAGCGAAATAGACATAAAGAAAATTACATGTCCCGACCCTAATCTTCTCAACAACTTGGCCATACGGACCCATACCTATTACTTCAATGCTTATAATATTTGGTTTTGTTCTAACACGAATGTGAAATAGTATGGTCACCGGTCATCTAAACAACTAATTTTGAGTTGGGTTAGAAAAGTTTACATACCTGTATACAAATGTTTTTTTTAAGGCTTCTAAACTTGGCCTAGGTATTTTTTGTGGGAAATAATTCTTTTCAACCGCTCCTATAAACTAAAGTTTTAGTAAATGGTGGTCGGTCGACGCATGTGGGAAAAAATGAGGTTATACAGTTCTATCTATCGACAATTAGCTGACTTGATAATAACTGTCGAGCCTTGGACTACAACTACGACTAGCTGACTTGATAGTAGCTGTCGAGCCTCCAACACAACTATTATCAAGTCAGCTAGTCGTCGATAGATAGAACATGCAAAAGTATAAGACCTTTTCTTGACTTTCGCCATAGCTAGGCTGAGTATCAGCTTGTGACGCATTTGCTCAGCTTGTTTCAACGATTTTGTAAGGTCGTCGTTTCTTGAGTGGTCTGCGACCTGGATCTGCTCAGTTCAGTCTGTACGAACATTAAGTTTCACTTTTCGTGCCAATGCACGTTCTCAAGAAAAAAAATATTAAATTTGACAAATGGAAGAAATTGTTTGAGAGGTGTTGGCATAGCTGCATGCTACTCTTATTTCATTACGGCTCACGCTCACCAAAAACCAATTTCATTTCTATTAATCTATGTATGTATAATGAGGTGTAATCATCGATACTGGGAAAGAGTTCTTGTCCTGCAAAGCCAAAATTGTATTGACGTAGTTATATGCTGTTTAGAAATGCTTCATGTCACAGTGTTTAGCACTGAAATGCTTCATGTCACAGTGTTTAGTACTGAAAGAATTTGCAATGTCCTTGCCAGTTGTCGTAGACCTCACCGGCAAGATCACACGATGGCAACTCAAAAGCTTAATTCTCTACCGGTGAAGCATGTACTATACCATACATACCTAACTCAGGTGGATCACCGAGGAGGTCCGCGCATTGAACATTTGGGCTTTACAAATAAATAAATAAAAACTAGCAGGCCTGCTTGTTTTCTCGTTGATCAAAGGCTTCACCAAACTCAGTAGTTAGTAGCATTGATGCATCTGGAAATGAAATGATCAGAATGAAGCTGAGAAATAGGAGTGCTTTTTTTTTCTTGATCAGGCAGTACAGCACAATCTTTGTATTAAATAGAGAAAATGGGAAAGAATCCCATACGAGGCAACCTTATAGTTGGCCAACAAGCGAAATCAGTTAACCAAACTAATTACAGGGTAAACTAAAGCAAGAAAAATTGTTAATCTGTAATTATGTTCCTTCTCTGATTATCAATTCTAGCATCATTGTTATGCAGTTGCACTATTTGCATTACTCACAGACAGCCTCCTCTCACCTTTCCACCGGTAATACCTGAATATAAATAAGAAGTGCAGGACCAATAAACAGATGAACCTACAGCTGCACAGGTTTCTTCTGATTTGCAAGAAGAAATCAGTCAGATTCTATGGAGTAAACAACAACAACAACAACAAAGCCTTTTAGTCCCAAGCAAGTTGGGGTAGGCTAGAGTTGAAACCCAACATGAGCCCCAAGTCAATTCTATGGAGTAAACTAATCCATTCAAACTATTATCTATCAAAAAGGGGTTCATAAATTTGCAGTCTATAGTTATTCTGCACTGACAGCTTCCTGACTATTACAAACTGAATTACATAATTTGCTTTCCTTTTGTAACCACTGGTAAGACAGCATAGTATCAAACACTTTATCGTATTCTTGGATAAATCCTGATGAGTGAAGACTATTTAAGAGTGTCATGCACTGATCCTCAGAAGGACAAATAGCCTTCTCTTGCATTTCTTGTAGCAAATTAAAAGCTTCAATCAGTTTGCTCTTCCTGCAAAGGCCATCCAATAAAGCAAGATAAGATGTGCAGTCCATAAGAGCACCTTTTGCAACAAGAGCATCATGTAGCATCAAAGCCTTATCCAAATAGCCTTGTTTGCAATGAGACTGGATCATATTATGTATCACATCTGGAGGAACTAGTCCTTGATTTATCATGTCTGTAAACAACGAGGACAAATGATCTGTATCACGTTGTGAAGCATTCTTCTGTTGCAGCTCAACAAAAAGTGTGTGCACTTCACTGAGTTTCCCAGCCTCACCAAGTCCACTCACAATATTTTTAACAGTCAGCAGGTTAGGTACTATGTCTTTGTCCACCATCACATGGAGAAATTTCACAGTTTCCTGCAATTTTCCACGTTTACAGAAGCCATGGACCAAGGTGTTGAAAGAAGAAATACTTGCATATCCCCGAACAGTCATTTCCTCAGTTATAAACAGAGCTTGTTGAAGGTCTCCAGAATTTGAGCAGCCAGCAGCAAGCACACTATAGACAAACGCATCTGGAGTTACCCCACATGAACGCATTTCATTATACAGATCAATAGCATCACGGATATCACCAGCTTTGCAGTATCCATCCATCAAAGTTGTATATATCACACAATTTGGGAGTAATCCCTTAAGTAGCATGCTATTGAAGATATTACGGGCATGAGAAATATTATCAGATTTACAAAACCCATCGATCAGAGCATTATAGCATGAAATACCAGGCTCTATACCTTTTTTAGCCATCTCATCAAGAAGACCAACAGCTTTCTCCATGTCAGCTGTCTTGCAAAAACCAGATATCAAGGAACTGTATATAAGCAAATCAGGAACTAATCCATTCTTTTCCATCACTGAGAGAACCCTAACAGCGGCTTGCATATGTCCAGAGCTGGACAGATTGTGAATCACAAGTCCATATAAACGGTTGTCTGGTATTAACCCCTTTCCTAACATGGATTCAAGAGTAGAGGAAACCTTTTCAAGGTTGTCTGACTTGAAGTAACCTTCTAGGATGTGGGCATAGATAAAATCCTTGGGGTTTAGTCCACTGTTTAGCATCTGATGGATTAACTGTTCAGCCTTTTCTAGATTCCCAGCCATACTATAGCCACGAATCAGACCATCATATGTGAATTCATTAGGCTGAAACCCTTTCTCCAGCATCTGGTCATAGTACTTTATGGCTTCATCCATCTTTCCCACCTTAGACAGTCCAATTATAAGCGAATTGTAGCAGTACAAATCAGGGGTTAAGTTTGCCCTGGTCATCTTTTCGAGAGTTTCACAAGCCAATGAGAAACTACCGTCCCTGCAATAGCCTGAGATAAGAGGTGCATAAACAAACACATTGGGCTTTAAACCATCTGCAGTCATTTGCTCAAGAAGACCGCTTGCTCTTTCTGATTCACCAATTTGGCATAGTCCGTTGATGATTATGTTGTATGTGTATACATTAGGTGAAACACCACCCTTTCTCATTTCATTAAGCAGCGAAAAAGCTTCTTCTTTGTTATGCTGTCGGAGATGACCTTCAATGATCAGATTATGAGTCATAGTGTCAGCCATACCAATTTTAGCCATTTGCTTCAGAATCCTGGAAGCCCTGTCCATCTGACCCAGTTTACAGAGACCCCGGATGAGATTGTCATAGGTGATCTTGTTTGGCTGCACCCCAGCGGCAGACATCTCCTTGACTATCTCAAAAGCTTCATCTGCATTGCCCTGCCTCATGAACCCATCAATCAGAGTTGAATAAACAACCACGTTAGGCATCAACCCAGCACAAGACATCTCATCCAGCAAGCACTTCGCCTGATCTGGCCTGCCACGGCTGCACAGACCGTTAATGATTGCGCCATAAGTGAACCCATCTGGAACCAGCCCATAATCCTCCATCTCCTTCTTGTATCCAAACGCCTCTTCAACAGCTCCAGTTCTGCACAGACCACCAATCAATGTATTGTAGGTCACCACATTCAGGCTGCATCCCGTCTCACGCATTTCCTCAACCACCTTCTTGGCAGCCTCCAAGTCCCGGACCTTGCAGTAGGCCTCGATCAGCGTCGAGTACGTGTACACGTCTGGCGAAATCCCGACGCCCTCCATGAAACCGCGCACCTTCCAGAGCAGATCCAGGGCGTCAACGCGCAGCAGGTCCTTGAGCAGCCCGTTGCAGCAGCGAAGGCTGGGCGCCACGCCGAGATCCTTCATCAGCAGGACAACCTCGGCGGCGTCCCGGACCCTCCCGGTCTTCTTGTAGGTGTCGACGAGCACGTCGAGGACGGCCGGCCGGCGACTCTGGTCAGTGGAACCGGAGAGCGCGCGGTGGACGGAGCTGAGGACGAGGGGAGGGGTGGGGTAGGCGCGGATCATCTGGTCGAGGAGCCCGTTGGCCTGAGGGTAGAGGCCGGCGGCGCAGAGGGAGACGGCGAGGTGCGCGAAGGCGTCGGGGGCCGGCGCCGACGGCGCGAGGCGGGTGCGGGACCAGTAGAAGAAATCGAGCAGGAGCTTGGGGTGGAGGCGCGGGGAGGAGGTGCGGGGGCGGAGAAGGGAGGACAAGGCAGCGGGGGAGAGGCGAGAGGGGATGTCGGAGGCGGCGATGGCGAGCTTCCAGTCGCCGGTGCAGCGGGAGAGGAGGGTGGCCACCTCCGCCGCCACGCCGTCCGGGTCGGGGGCCGTGGACGAAGAGGCATCGGTGGTGGTGGTGGTTGCGAAGGGCGCGGAAAGCGGCCGGATTGGGCGGATGGACGAGACGGCGGCGCCGGCGGCTGGACGCCGCACGCGCGCGAGGTGGAGCATTTTTGGGTACCACCAGAAAGAGAGGATGCGAGGGAGCTGGGAGTGTGACGTATTTGGCTGATCGGTGCTGCTTGCTGCTGATTAGGGCCTGAATTGGCCTGATTGGCCCTTTGGCCCATTGGCCTGATGAGAAGTACCAGAGAAACTTGATCTCACGTGAATTGTACAGGTTAGGGCTTGAATTTCACGTGAATTGTACAGGAATTTCACAGGATTCAAGTCATTTCACAGGAAACACAACAGAAAAGTCTCCTACATTTCAAAGGGGCCTTACAAACTTGATTTGCATAGATGATGCTCTCAGGGCGGAGGTTGCCTTGTTCCCCTCTGACGGTTTTACTTGCATTCTGCTAGCACTTACAATAACCAAGTTTCAGTGCACTGATATTGGTAGAACAATCATCCTATTGTATTTGATACATTTCAGATTTTATATGTCCATCATATGACAAGACAATCTTGGCCAAAAAATGTCAAAACTGAGCTAAATCAGAACGGCATTCAACAACGTTTGTCAAAATCCAAATTTTTTCTTCAACATTAGCAGTAACAGCTCACGTCAGTGACCATTCAAAAGATCTACAACACTGAAACTGAAATTTGGTGACCTATAAAGAAAGGAAAAACTCATTGATAAGCTGATCAGCTCCCTAAATTCTACAAAAAGAATGAAATCAGCCTTCCACTTGAAGGCATAACCATGCTCCTCTGCTAATGTGAGTTTCTTTCCTATATGCAGTTTCTGTTATGTCTTTGTTTTCGAGTTATTGATCGGCCCAGACGGACCCGCCTGGCAGTCAGAGCATCCAGCAAGATATCCAACGAGCACTCCACTGCCTCAGCTTGCTTTTCGAACTCAAATGGGCTGAGCTCAGGCCGCAAGTTCAGCTCCCAGAGGAGGCCAGCTGCAGCTGCCGCGGTGCAGGTACGATCCCATGCAGGCTGCGGTCTGTTCAGTTTTATGAAGGAACTTAGTATCCACAGATAAGCACTTGAAAAGGAGGAATAAGGTAACCGCAAAGGAAGGAGATGATAAGAACAAATAATCTTTAGCTCACCGTAGTTTATGCATCACTGAGGCGCTAAGTGCAGACAGTGTGATACAAGGTATATCTTCATCTCCCCATATTGAAGTCCATCTCTCCTGTACAAGATAACACATATTAGTCATATTTAGCTACTTGTATCTCACATGTACACATACCTACTTGGTAATTTTGGAGACCAAACCTTAAAAGTCCCGATTGGGTAGTGGCAAGTGCCTCGCAACCCAACCCTATTCTACATCAATCCAACCATAGTCTGCTTTTGGATTGTTCTGAATGGCTTCTGGTCAAGGATTTGCAAGTATAGATTGGTAGGGACTGATCAAGAGTCATCTACGAAATTATTATAATCAAAAGGCTAAAGGTAAAACTTTTTATGTAAAACCTACAAGATCCCTTCAGGTATGAGAAATTCCACATATTGTATGTCTAGTTCCATCAGAAAACATTTATCATTAAACCTCTACTTAAATTGAGCCAATTTCATAAATTAAAGTATTTGACGTAATAGTCAAGAACTAAACTTTTGGAAATTGAAGTTCATTAAGCTATGAATCTGGACAATCTAAAGGTCATCTATTTTGGGACAAATGGAGTATGTACCTAAGTTTGGAATCTTGGCCAAATATTTAATAATGTGCACACCCATCGATTTAGTTGAATGTGAATGAATTCACTAGGTGGGACCAACATGACTGTAAATGTAATCCACATGTCAGACCCAGCAGCCAGCTGAAGAAATATGCACAGTTCTGTGTTTATGTTAGAAGCATGAACACAAGATGTACTAGGTAACTTGGCTTATGTAGCCTTGGATTTAATCTGGGAAATAAAAGTAGCACACTTGGTTACAAGTTTAGCCCCACCCCCCTTGCCCTTATAGGCAGATAGGCAGGAGGCCACCCCCAGGGCATATTCTAACTGCCCAAAGGCAGATTCCTTTTGATTCACCTACTTGGCTTCCAAGGCAACCCTCTATCAGCTTGGCTGCCAAGGAAGCTCACATTCTACCTTACTGCAAAGTAAAAACAAGCAAGTAAAACTGAAAAAAGAACAAGACCAACTGTCATCAGTTTACTGGTAGTCTAGACAGCCTAATAAAAGAATGCATGAGTCGAATGAGAAATGCATTGAACTGTACCTTCAACCTTCTGTAAAGTGCAGCAGAATTACTCCAGGTACCATCAAGCAAAACAAAATTGAAAGGTTTGTCCTGCAAACTCTGCATTGCAAAAATTAAATCATTTACTATTTACCCAATTGTTGAAAGTTGATAGAGGTGTTAGTTCCAAAAACCACTACACACTAAACGAATTGAATCACTTGATATGATGTATGAAAGGTGCCCATGAAGAAAAAATCACATGGAATATATATGTATTAACAGAAGGGAGCACTTCATTGAAAAAAAAAATCTACATGGAATATATGTATCAAAGGGAGCACTACTACTTTGCTGCAGTGGAAATCATGGAATGCTATAGAAAAAAAAAACCACCTCCTCATGATGGTCAGCAGTCAAGGACAAACCATCAAATTCAAGGTCTTTAACTGACTTGGGGGTGGTACTCTTGTTTGGATATAGAACTGAGATCTTCCCCTTTCCTGAATGAACACCACATCAAAATGGAAGTGAGGCATTTAACGATGAAGAGAAGGGGAAAAAAACACATGTCCTAGCTGAAGATAGAAATACGACTTATGCTAAATGATTCTGCAGATCACACAAAAGTAAATGCATTCTGCATTCATTTATATGAAATATCAATTTGTACCATAGACAATAATGCATCAAAGGATATGCTGTTAGGATCAGGCCAAGCACATAATGCATCAGTAGAACAATTCACTGTGATCAAAATAGAAAGGAGCACATGCAAACAGAAAAAGAAAAACAAAAAATGCACAGAATTTCAATGTGAAAACTACATTAACAGAACCATAGAATCCTAAATGTCAGTAAAATATGGACAGTTACAGGCCCCAATCTCCATTTCTCATAAACATGGCAACCCACTGTGAAAGAGGTAATACAAGGGACACATTCATTTAAAATATGTCGGAACATTCCAAATTAGTCCATACATTATGATATGTCATGTTATAAATGAGCAAGTGCACCTGAAAAAACTAAACTACCACACAGAAAAATGACTAAATCAAGATCTAGCAAATTCTTAAAACAATATCATTCAACAATTTATATGTTTTGGAAACCAAAGGATGGTTCCAAGATCACCTGAACTCTGAAATGCATCCCACATGATATCCTCATGCTCTTGGATACGAAAGAGGCATAACTGTGCAGCTTGAATGCCAAATACTTGCCAGAGTAACTTTCCTGTGTTATTCTGGCGCAAAAAGTCCTGCACAAAGAGATTTGGTTACTGGTTACATTAGACATAATAGGAGGAAACATGAGAGGACTGCACAACCCTCTATGGCCAGACCTTTGGGTGCATATAGAGCCAGAATTTCATCCCCTTCCAAAGATTGCAAGGAACGATATTTGCGCACATACAGTCTTCAGTTGGCAGCCAGCACTGCAATTCAGAGACAGACGGATCATTTAACCAGAGTCTTGGAAGGAGAGGAATCAAGAAGTTGTTTGCTTGCAACTTGCATTGCTGAGGCTCGACAGCACGGTACCTTCTGGCACAGATACCCTCTGCACCCTAGCAAACGGCAGCCAATCTGCCGCGCGGAGAAGTACTGCAGCTTCTGGTCGGAGTCGGCGAGCCTCTCGTAGACAGCTCTGTGCTTCTTGTCCTCCACGTCCTTGAAATTTCCCTGCAATATCCAGAAGAAATCAAACCAGAGATGCATCAGTTGAGCTCGACTCCTGCTGTGCTCACACAAGCCTGAAGAACCCCCAAACCCTGAGGGAGGAAGATGACGTCACCTTTAGCTTGGAGCCGACGCCGCCGAAGCGCATCTTCTCGCCGGCGGCGGCCTCCATCTCGAGCAGCTCGCGGATGACAGCGGCCACCGCGGCCGGGAGCGGCGAGGAGGTGCCCCAGCGCCGCCACTCCTCGTGGCTCACCTCACCCCAGTCCCCGGCGCCGGCGCCGGCGACGGCCGTGGGGAGGGCCTCGTCCTCCGCTTCCACCTTCTCTTCGACCGCCGCCGGATCGGTGGAGAAGGCCATGAGGGAGCGCGCGAGGGGAGGCGCAGGCGGCCGCCGCAGCAGGAGGTGCAGTGGGAGACCGCGGTGGAAGACGAGGGCACCGATGGAGGAGACCGGAGGAATAAGAGCAAGCATTTTTTGTTTTGATTGAGGATTTCTTTTTTTAAAAAAAAAACTTTCTGTCTGTTTGTTTTTGCTCGTGCCCGAATGAAAACGGCGGGCATTTGCCTGGGCGTTCATTGCAGTTTGGGCTCATCCGCTCGTGATCAGAAAGGCCACTACAGTATCTCAAAAAAACAAAGGCCACTACAGGGGGAACTGAAACTTTTCATACTGGATAAATCTGTTAAATTTGTACTGTAATAATAATACTAGGTGTATCAGTGGATGTGAATGGAATAAGAGGGAGTGTAATGTGTTGACAGATGCAATGGATTTACGTTTACATGATCTTTTGTAGTGACAAATGCATTATGTATGTGGCTGAAGCCCGTTGAATGGCCTGTTAAAGAAGTGTTGGGTGTGTGATTACGATGTAATTAATGCGAAAGAAAGTAAATGGAATTGTTATCTTATAGTTTTGGGCAGAGTATGAGCTCTGTTACTTTGGTAACAAAGTCGATGTCATCTAATTATTGAATATTTTTAATTTTGCCTTAGGAACACATTATGGAAATATAAACGGTGTAAACCACCATTACACTTTTAGAAAAAAAAAGAACTTACTCAGCAAATTACTTTTTCTGTTCTTTTCTAATTGAGGGAAAACTACAAGGTTTAGACATGCTGAGGCTGAGCAAATGTGGGTTGGAGGATATGCTAAAAAAATGTGGTTGGAGGATTCGTTGCGGGCTCAATCTTGCTGCAGCACGTAAGTTCAATCTTATTCATATAGCATGCTTCAAGGCAGTGATACTTGAATTTAGCATTTTTTTTAACCCTGAACCAACTTCGATGTAAACATTAACTTTTTGTATTCAAGGGTTGCTAGTGCAATCGTATAGCATGCCACGCTGGTTTTGGAAACCGGTTTGAGCTGGTTTTGACAGTCTGAGCCCCAAATTGTGTCTTTCTTGTGAAAACTCATCCGAACTTGTGACAAACTTTTTAAAATTATTTGTGGAATAAGGTTTCTATCATAATAAAACCACATTTCTCTATTTATATGAGAGGATGATGGTCGATTGAGAGATCCATCTATCAATTCTCAAAAACACATATTTACATTACTACTTATCTCCGAGCCCTAGCTTTTCCACCATCTTATTGTCTAGCACTTCTCTCAACAAGATTTGGTAGTGTTCAAGTGATCTTCGTTGATCCTTGGGTACTCATGTTGTGTTCGTCTCCAACGGGTCTTTTTGGGACACATTTGTGGGGTTTTTGAGTTGAAAAATAAACGTTGAATTGGCCTTGTCAACCTGTTGGTTGGCCCCACCATTTGGATCTACTTTTGTTGTGCATCTAGTCGACCATGTGTGGCCTAAGACGATCTAGGACTTATTGGTGTGTTGGTTGGATCTAGCGCTACCATATCGTTCGTGCCTCCACTTGGACGAAAGCAAATCAATCTACTACAAAAGGTGTGTGATGACAAAACCGATCCCAGCAATCCCAAAACATCATCAAGCCTTCAACGACAGATCAACTTTTTGAGGAGCTTCATATATAAGATGCTAGAAGAGAGGATAAAGGCCTGAGCTACTGCCGATCTGGAGTATGTCCTAGCATGCTTGAGGTGGATCGAAAATCCGAAAATCCAAGATGACGACTTCGATCCCCTTCCTGCTACACCTGCATTTGAGTTAAGAACTTATCAAGCTCCCTTAGATATAGTACAATGCATGATGATGTGTTGCGATGCTTAATGACCATACTAGATTGGTTAGATTTTAAGTGCAGAAATGGTTAGTAAGTTTTTGTATGGTTTTGATAAAAGGAGGCAAAGAAATATCATTTTTCCTCAAGGGCCAATTTAGGAAAAGTCTCGGTGTAATCACCGGTAAAGTAGCAGCCCCAACTGGGCCTGTCGGTTTCAGTCACTGAATTAGCCAATTTGGGTTGGTTAACTAATGTGTTTGACCCTTGAAAAAGCCAAACAACATCCCATATTGAGGTTGGCTAGCAATAGGAGCTGATCCGTTAACAGATATATCATGACGAAACTATTACTATAGATATCCATGAATTTGTTAAGAATGTCATACGTAGGGATCTCAAAAGCCCCTAAAATCATCTTGGCACACTCGTCGCGTGTAATACCATATCCAAGGGAGGGTTGATCAAGTTTTACCTCAGATTTAGATGTAGCAGGAGAGGATCGAAGGCTCGAAGCAAACACGTTTAATCCATTTGATTGACATATTTCTCACAGGATCATTTTGTTGCACTCATCGTGTTGGAACTTGGAAGTGACGAAAGGCCAATGGTGCTGCTCTTGGCCGACGAGCCAGACGAGTGCTCCGCCGTCCGGTCACTAATCGACGAGTAGCCTCCAGTGTTGGCACTTGCGGTTGCGGACGACGACGTGGTTCTTGACCAGTTGTAAGCCCTGGCGGCAACAGGCGGCCCATACGTCGCCACCGGCATCTCCAGCGGGAGCTCCGGCAACGGCGCCTCGAACTGGAGCACGCTCATGGCCTGCCGGATCGTTGCCCGGGACGCGTAGTCCGGATGCACGCACCAGAGCCCCACGCATAGCACCCGCTCCATCTCCAGCGGTTGGAACCCGCCGCCACCACCACCGTCGTTCAGCCGGGGGTCCGCCGCGGCGAGGAGCTCGCCCCTCCCGTACAGACCCCAGACCCACTGCAGGAGAAGCACTCTGCTCTCGTCCTCCTCGTCCAGGAGCACGGGCTTCCTGCCGCAGGCGACCTCGAGGAGCACGACGCCGAAGCTGTAGACGTCGGAGTGGACGCTGGCGCGGCTGGTCACCACGCACTCTGGGTCCATGTAGCCCATGGTGCCGGCGAGCCACGTGGTGTGCGCGGCGCGGCTGTGGTTGACAAGGCGCGCGAGGCCGAAGTCGCCGAGCTTGGCGTTGAACGACGAGTCCAGCATCACGTTGCTCGGCTTGATGTCCCTGTGCACCACGCACTGCTCCCATTCCTGGTGAAGGTACAGGAGCGCAGAGCCCATGCCAAGAATGATGTTGTACCTGATCGATCGACGCCCCCAAAAAAAAAGCAAAACTGAACTTGTAATGTCTGACAAGAATGCATAAACTCTCAGCTCGACTTGATTGACCAGGTTGTTCTTGATACCTGACTGGCCACGTTAGAATGTTGTCCGTGCTATAGAGATGCTTGTCAAGGCTGCCATTGCTCATGAGCTCGTAGACGAGCAGGAGCTCGTCGGCGTCATGGCACCACCCGACGAGCTGCACGAGGTTGCGGTGCCTGAGACGGCTGATGATCGTGACCTCGGAGACGTACTCCCTCCTCCCCTGCTTCGACGTCTTGGAGACCTTCTTGATGGCCACGTGGAGCCCTTGATCCTGCAGATACCCACGGTAGACTGATCCGAAGCCGCCCTCGCCGAGCTTCTCCTCGTCGGAGAAACCTCGCGTCGCCTGTGAGAGCTGGCTGTAGGTGAATCTCCGAGGCCCGGCTCCCATCTCGAACTCATCGTCCATTTCCCCATCGACGTGCAGGGGAGTCTCTGTATTTTGAGGTGTCCCTTGCGTTTGTTTGACGCCCTTTCGTTTCAGGTATTTCTTGTAGCTGAGCCACGCTGCTAGAATGAGTAGTATGACGACCCCAGTAGATACCAGTCCGGCTATAAGGCCTATATTTGGCTTCTTTGATGTTTTGGTTCCTGCCATTTAAAGATGCATAAATAAATACCAAAAGTCCAAAATCACACTGAAGAAGGAGAAACAAAGAAGCTGGAAACAGAGAAAGGCACTTGCCGGTGGCGGGTACGCTGACGAGAGTGGACTCGAACGACCACGAGAGGATCTGATGGAGCTCGACGTAATCTCCGGTGGCTCCAGAGAACCCGACCGCCGCTTGCTGCGGCAACCCAGCTTCCCTGAAGTCGACGCCGGCGGAGACGCTGTAGGGGCCCAGCTCCGGCAGGTCGTCGAACCGCAGCGTCGCCGAGAGCGTGCCCGTGGTGGCGTCGTACCTGACCCACGCCGACATGGTCCCGTTGAAGCTCCCGTCGGGCAGCGCCGCGTACGCGCGGGACACGATGCTGTTGACGTCGACGCCGACGTGGTTCACGGTGCCCTCGGGGTCCCAGGTGTTATTGAACGTGTCGAACTCCACGGCGACGGTCGGCGGGAAGACGGAGTTGGCCGTGTTGTTGGGGTTGTTGACGAGCCCCAGAAAGCCACCGTTGGAGTCCTGCGGGAGAGCCGGCGGGTAGGGCCCCACGAAGAACGCCATGCCGTCGCCCTGGCCGGAGCCGTTGCGCGGCGTGATGGCGAAGGTGAAGTTGGAGGTGAAGCTGGCGACGACCTTGGTGCCGGTGGTGTTGCTGCTGTTGTCCCAGAGCGGCACGGGCTGCGCGTATGCCACGCGGCCGGTGCTCCAGGTGGTGTTCTTGGTCAGGTCGATCCGATCGCCGGCGGCGGTGGCGTTGGACATGTAGGTGAGGTCGGCGCCGGCTAGGACGCCGGGGTTGGAGAAGTTGTAGCTGAAGCTAAGCGAGGTGGCAGCATGGGAAACACAGAGCAGGTAGGAGGACAGGCTGAGCAGGAGAAGGCTGCTTCCTCCCTTCTTAGCCATAGCCATGGCCAAGGGAAGGAGGCTTTGCCTGTGGGCTAAAGCTTTTATGATCCATCAAAAGTTCAACGTCAAAGTGTGTATATCTACTTGCGCTGCCTGCTGGCTGCTATGCTGAACGCAGGTCGTCGTTTTGTCGTCTGTCTCCGTCCGCAATTGGTTGGTCTTTCCACGATTTTAGTTTATAAAAATGCATGTGCTAAAAATGTGTATGTTCACGTCAGAGTTGAACTAACGTGTACACTAAGTACTTACTTGATTATGTAGCTCTTAATTGCATTTGTCGTCGAGTCATTAAGTTCGTTTACCTTTCTTATTTTTTTTGGGTCGTCTGTTTCTGTCCACCGTATGGACATTGTTGGAACTTGGGAGGTAGATGAAAACATTATAGCCATTATAGGCCAATTGAAACTTCCCAGCAATCTATTTTGAGTAAAAAAGGTCACGTGTTTCAAGATCTTTTAATGCTCTCTTGTCTAAAATAATCATCATTATAAATTCACACCTCCTAAACTATACAGGCGTCTGAACCTGCTTACTGTACCACCACCGACCTTGCTTGCTCTACCGCCTGTAAAGAAGGCACGGCATCCATTTTATTGTAATCTACAGGTGGAGAACGTCGCCGGAACGTAGATAGAAAATCCAGACGCCTGCTTTTTAGGAACTGCCTTATAAATTATTCTGAGTCAAACCATTTCATTTTGACTAGAGAAGAATATGATGGAAGGACTTGATAGAATATTGTTTGTTGTTGTTGTTATGGATTACTATACCAAATTGTAGTAAAATTGTCCGTTGTTTTTCGTCACACTCTAGGGCTATGTACGTTCCAAATGTCATTGGGTGGATAATCTCAGCCCACTTGGCTACTTGGACTCTCTGCAACGTTAATTAGGTCTTTGACTCTAAGAGTATCCCAACTATTTGGCAAATAGACTTTGCATTCATGTATTTGCAAAAAAAGAAATCTAAAAACACATATCCAACGTTTGGCAAATAGGATTGGCACTTTGGTTAACTTGGCAAAAACCTAAGAAGGATTCTCATATATGCCAAGCCGGTTCGGGCTTGGCATTGCTCTCTCGCGAGAACCCCCCCCCCTCCTCCGCGTACTCCCGCGCATACTTCGCGCCTCCCGCCGCCGTAATTTCTTTTTTTACCAAGTGAATAATGCCAAATTATTGGAGATTACCTTTTTAGCTTTGTCATATTTAGTTGGGAATTGACAAACTCCCTCATTTGCCAAACGAAATATGCAAAACGGTTAGGGTATATATTGTTTTTTTTTTGCTATATTCTTCACTATACTAAATTTTAGTAAAATCGTGTCTTGTTTTTTTTGTCACATTCTAGGGCCCCTATGTACGTTCCAAATGTCATCAGGTGGATCAGCCTACTTGGCAACTTGGATGGACTCTAGCAGGCAACGTCAAGTACGTCCGTGGCTACCCTATCCACGCTAATTTTTATTAGACATGCTAGAAAATAAAAAGATTAATTCTCTTAAAACAACTAGAATACGTAATTGATAACTAAAGATATTAGAACTGGACAAATATAAAAGCATCTACATGCATGTTAAAATATATGAACATATTAAGAACAGCAACAGCGCAACTTTTAATTAGCTACGGGTCCTAACTTCATCCATGAATGTCTAATGTTTATCTTAAAAGTTACTACCTCGAGTAGTTAGAAGAAAAACTGAAAAAAAAAAACACTATATAACACATTGTTTTGTGCAAACACCCACCTCTTAGTCAAACTTTGTTGAAAGAAGCACCACCACTATACAAAGTGTGGCCGTTTATCCATTTTCACAATTTTGGAGCCATTATACAAGCCATGCCAAATAAATCCATTTTAGCCTAGTGGATGGATTATGCTTCTCCGGGTGGATCTCGGCCGAAGGTCTAGCGACGCAGCCATAGTCGTGGTCTAGTAACACTTACTATTCCTACGTAATATTGGGCCATAAAAATTAGGTATAGAAACCTCCATTTTTCTCTCTTTAATATAAAGATACACGGCTCTACTGCCTGATCAAAGTAC
This sequence comes from Themeda triandra, assembly GCA_018135685.1. Taxonomy (NCBI): domain Eukaryota; kingdom Viridiplantae; phylum Streptophyta; class Magnoliopsida; order Poales; family Poaceae; genus Themeda; species Themeda triandra. The sequence continues at coordinate 106,832 of JAENPR010000895.1, forward strand.
TCGTATTTCTCAGCTTTGATCAATTCATTTCTGGATGAATCAATGCTCTGACTATACTGAGTTTATTGATGCCTTTGATCAACCAGAAAACGAGCACTTCTTCCTGTTATAGATGTAGGCCTACCAATATTTATTTTATTTATTTGTGTAAAATCTAGATGTTCAACGCGTGAACCTCCGCAGTGACCTATGTCATGTGTGTGTAATGTATGTATGGTAGTACATGCTCCACCCGTAGAATTAAGCTTTCGACTTTGCCATCGTGCTAGAACTACAATTGTTTTAGTGATCTTGCCGGTGAGGTCCATAACAACTGACAAGGACATTGCAAATTCTTTCAATACTATAAATACTGTGACATGTATCATTTCTAAACAGCATATATAACTACATCAATACAATTTTGCATGACAAAAGTCGCTCTTTTCCAGTATCGATGATTACACCTCATTATACATACATAGATTGATAGATATAACCGATGATGTCAATACACTGATAACAGTCATCAAAAGAACTAGAACCGAGCCCTAAACCAGCTTAAGAGAGGGAAGCAGAGAACGACGAATGCCTGAAGAGATCCTGCATCTTGCTGGGCCTCTAGGCATCTTCCGTTGGCTTTGCACCAAAAGCTTTTTCGCCTCCTTATCCTCGATCTTCTCAATCAAGTGCTGACGCTTGAGTCTCTTAGCTTCTTCGTAACCCTCATATAGCTTCCGTTTAGTAGTCTCCATCTTCTCGCTTTGAGTGATGATCGGCTGCTTCTTTGCCTCCATCTTCTCGATTTGAACGGCGACCGGCTTCTTGGCCTCCATCTTGTCCCTTTGAGGGACGATCGGGATTGGCTTCTTTGTCTCAGTCGTAAACATCTTTGCTGGAGGTAGAAACAGCTTCTTCTTGTGTTCCTCGGCGGCGGCGGTGGGGGCGGGAAGAATCTTCGCTGGTGGTACCTTCAGCTTCGTCTTGTGTACCTCGGCAGCGAGGGCGAGAACAACAGATCGACGCACGTTTCCTTCAGCGACGGCTACGGTAGAGGTGCGCTGGCATGGAGTCGGATCACCAGAGAGCTTGTCGTTCTCCTTGACAGCTGCAGCTCTGGCTACGACGTTGGCCGTCCTCCACCCGCGCATGACGTCGCTCGCGAGGCGTCGGATCCGGGACGACCCGTGCTTCCCGAGGCCGCCGACGGCCCTTGCGAGGTCGGTGGACGCCAGCGCGCTGTGCAGGACGGTCACCACCCGCAGAGTCTCGAGCGCCTCCACCATGGCGTCGTCGTGCGCGGCGCAGAGCTGCTCGGCCACGCCGTCGTCCGTGGCGGCGCGGAGCAGCTGGAGGATCCGGACCCTCGTGTCCCGGAACGCGGCGCGCGGGTGGCCGGCTGCCTCGATCGCGTCGTCGATGGCGCCGAAAGCGCCGTAGAACGGCCTCCAGCGTCGGAGGGGCCTCCCGCTCTCCTCGTTGGCCATGGCGGCGGCGGATGTGGGAAAGGGAAAGCCGGCGGGCAGGGTCGGCCGATGAGCGATGGCGAGCAAGGCGGCGGATGGGAGCGGTGGTCGAGCGGATGCAGATGGAAATTGGGAAATTGGTGCCCCTGGTTATATAGAACGAGCTGAGCGAATCCGACTCGAGCTCGACTTGCTTTGGATTCGCGTGACGCGTTTCCGCTCTTGAATTGGGACATCGGAGCAATCCGACACCGACTCGAGCTCGGCGACTCTGCGTGCCCTGCCAGCAACCTGTGTAAAGTGTTTTGCTGCCATGGGAACCACTGGGATGCTGCCGTTGCCATGTGCGCCGCCGCTAGCAATGGCCGCCGTCACGGGCTTGCGCGAGGGCAGCTCGGCTCGCGTACATTCCGGCTGTGCTGACGCAAGCGCCCTCACTAAGGTAATGTCCTGCAGCTCCCCAACCCTTCTTCACTTCCCACATTGCAGCAGTTCGTCGGTAAACCGTGCGCGCCGCCGTGAACGCCTACTGCTCTGTCGCCGCGCTCTGCACCGCCACCGCACATGGCCGGCTGGCCACGTGCCGCATCCAGCCGACATCCTGGAGACCCCTGGTGCAGGAGAGGTTAGCGAGGCTCGCTCCTCTGCTCCCTACCGCCGGTGAGGCTCAGGCCATGCACGGCAAAAATCCATGGACACCCTGTGCGCTGTGCTCTGTTTTTGTATGTGACGAGGAAGGTGGAGTGTGCAGAGATGAATACAAGGAAGAGGAGGGTCCCAGTTGAGAAAGTTCAAGAGAGAGAAGAATGTGGGAGAGGGGTTACAGTAATCTGAACATAGTTTGGTGTCCCACTGCAAAAATGCTTTTAGTTTTTATTTTTCTTGTAAAAATGACCAGATCGGCTGAAAAAGTTATATAATGCTCTAGTAATTCGTAATGCTCTCCACATAGACCTTGGCCCTATTTAGAAGCACCCTAGCAAAAATTTAGCTAGCTATTTGCTATAGCTAAATTTTAGCCAGCTAATTAGCTGAGATTAGCTAGGTTACAATAGCTAATGTGATTAGCTTGTTCTAACTAGCTGGAGATCTTTTAGATGCTAATTAGCTAGGATGTTTGGATGCACCACAGTTAAAAACAGTCAACTAAAATTTAGTTGCCATCCAAACAGGGCCCTTGTATAGTTCCAACGGTCTAAAAAGTATTCTCTTACATTGAATTCTTTCTAGGAGAAATTATCGGATATCCTATTTTAAACATTAGATATTCATACAAAATTTGTGAGTAATCTATATTTGTCGGATTTTTTCGATTACACATCTTGTCAGATCAAATTATCCGTATCTATATGGATATTAAAAGTGCGTGTAACCTTGAATTTTGAATTCAGTTCAGATCGGAGAAATATACATGCTACTTTCACCCCAGCATTAAGTATATACAGTTGAATCCATTTTCATCATGCATTTTTAGTCGATGGCTTGATGCTATGGAGTATTTGCCTGTTTGTAACTGTCCCTAACTATAGACGTTATTCTCATACATTTCACTGAACAAAATTATTACATACATTTCCTCAGTACACTCTGTTCCTAGGATTTCCACACGAAAAAAATCTCGCCATATATTACAGATGAAGATGAAGGGATGACATTCGCTATACATCCCCTAGCTGGATCGATCTGGCATTGATAATCATCAGTAGTCGTCGTAATCATCGTCGTTGTTCCTGTTGAAAAACCGCCTGACAGCTCCGACGACGGCGCCCAGCACCAAGAAGAGGACGAGCGTGTCGAAGCCGCCGCCGACCCCGACGGCGACGCTCGGCCCGGGGGCGAAGAAGCTGAACGGCGACCACCCGTAGCCGTAGCCGCCGAAGAACGGGCTCCCGTAGCCGTATCCGCCCAGTGGCGGCGCCACCGGCGGGTTGATGTAGATGTTCGTCCTGCGGATGCATTTAACAAGATAACATTTTGCATCAGCAGAGAGCAGACGCAGTGGAACATGTCACAGCTGATTTTAGTTGCCTGGCGTGCTACTCTAGATTCTTGCAAATGATTGAAAACAAACTGAACCATCAAGTTGCTTAAGAACTCAAGAAGGACGATCAAAACCTATCAATCTTCACAATAATTCAGAGTTTCAGACATTCAGAGCGTTGGAGCAAGACGTCATGTATCCATGAAGAACTTTACAACAATTCAGAGTTTCAGACATTCAGAGCTAGTAGTTCTAAACTGAACATGGCTAGAACTGAACTTTGGCTAAAGATGCAGTGAAAAAGATGTACTTATCAGACAGATTGCATACGACGGTTCAAATCACTCTAGAAGGCGCTAAAGATTTACCTGGAGTTGTTTATCCGAGGGCCGGACGACCGTGGCGCGGACCGGAACGCCTGCCCGCCGACCCTGCCGCCGGACTTGGCCGCCATGGCGCCGTCGACGGGGCCGAGCGCCAGCACGCCGGCGGCCAGCGCGACCATCGCCAGCTTCCCGAGCTTGACCCCAAGATCGTTCCCTCCCGACGGAACCTTGCCCTTGTCATCGCCGGACGCCTTGCATGAGATCCTCGACGGCCTCCTCGCGTGCTTGGGCGGCGTCGCCGTGCACACCGGTCTGCTGCTGCCCGTGAGGAAGCACTGGAGAGGCGCCGGCGCCAGAGCCATGGATGATGGATCGATGATCACTGGATTTTGTCAACTCGCTCGCTTCTTCCTTAGTTGAACGCTAGCTACTCTTCTCTCCTGAATCCTGATTTCGGCAATAGGAAGAGGAAGAGAAGAAGAGGTGGTGGTGGTAGGAGAGGAGGTCTTATCTTGAGATGGCAAAGACGCCACTTGGCCGAATTGGAGTGGATGGTGAAATTCGAGCTTCTGGGGAAGGAGAGATCTTTTGGGCGCCCCTTTGTTCTCTAGCTCAAGTTGCTCTGATGTCTGAACACGGCCGCATGGCACGGCGCCGTCCGGTACTTTTTTCTGGCGTTTTATCCTTTCACTTGAAATTTCCTTCGGGCTTGGGGCACTGAATGAAAACATATAATAATCTGGAGTGGTATGTTGTCATGTGTTTTTTGCCTGGTCAGTGATTTTTTCACACGCTTGAAGCATTATTAGTTCTAGTAAAATTTATGAGAGATCCTAAAATTTAGCATGCTATTTTTGTGGGCTAACTCATAAAATACTGTTTTGAAGTCTTTAAATTTGGCGAGGTGTCATCCAAGTTCCTAACTAATAAATTACCATTTTTGTATCCTTAAACTTGTGTTTAGGTCGCCGAGCCCAAACGAGTCTTGAGTTATTCCTCTGCTAACGTGACAATGTGACTTGCTAACTTTGTATTGACATGGACCGACATGTGGGGCTCATATATGAAGTCCACATCTCCTCTCCACCATTCCCCACGAATGAGGGCTAGTTGGCTGTAGTTGTCGCTACAATTACAAGACGAGACATGGGAGAGGAGGACAAGGAGAACACAATGACATCGAAGAAGAACATGGTGCTCTCATCATCATCATCACTCCTCCTCAGTCTTCTTGCTCTTGATGATTTTGGCTTGAGTGTTATGTTCTTCTTCTTTTTCTTATCCTTCTCCTCTTGATCACATGTGTCATGAGTGATGATCTCTTCCAACGCTTATGTGGGAGTGAGGTCCTTTAGTTTCTCTCTCGACATCACGGTGACAATGATCTTAAACTTGGAGGGGAGGCACCGCAAGAACTTATGTGAGAAAATCCTCATCATCTGCCTTGTGCCCAAATACCCTCAACTAATTGACTATGACATTAAGGCGGTGGAACATTTCTAGCACATTTTCACCTTCCAACATCTTGAATTTTGCATGTTTTTCTTTAAAGAGGTACGACTTGTCATCCTTTATAGTGGAGGTAACCCCATATAGTCATATGGTTCCTCTAAGAAGGTCATCTAAATCCTTTGTTGCATCCATTATTTCATCAGAGAAACGGGCCCACAAAAACCTCAAGGGCCTCAAACATATTGTAGTATCAGAAAGGTCACAAAGTGAATGATCTCATTGAACAAAATTGGCATTTACGAAGAACCAAAACAAACTGAGCTCTGATGCTTGTTCCTTCCTTTTAAAATGGTGAAGAAACAATGCAGTTAGGTTTCATTGTCTTCCACACTCCAGTAAGCAAGTGATCCACACACTTGAGCTTCCCCAAAAAGTTGAAAACCAATTTGTTGGTTCTCATAACTTGGGGCCAACAACATCCACAAGATATTAGACAAAATCACCCCTAAGAAGAGTATCGCTTGATAGCGAGCCAGTTGTCCTTATTGGTACTATTTATGAATGACATCACGTCAAAACTAGAACCATGAAACCATCACTTGAAAACATTAATTCTCATATAGTATGTGGTAATGAGAAAAATTGTAGCAATATGTTCTTATTATTGACTTGTTGGTGCAAACCTCAATGTATTTAAAACATCCCATCTACTCCAACCTTATAAGACTGTTGCCTGAACATAACTTAAACAAAAAAGTTATATATATATCATTGGGATGACCACTAACATAATGGACGACGTATGAAATAAAATGGACTGCAAATCTGACTAAGTTTTCTCTTCAAATAGCTTAGGCTAAATATCAACCAGATGTTTTCTAATAGCCAGCTTCCCTTAATACGATGGTAGGTTATAGTCCAACAATCACTTGAGATGCCCATTAAATCAAATTCACTCAAAGTAGATACTAGAAGATGATTGAAGGTCACCTAGTGTAGTTAAAGTCCTAAATTTTTTCCTTTGTGTGATAATGCTTGGGTTATAATACCTATTTCATAAGGTGCAGACAAATCTCCTTGTAACACTGCAAGCTAAAACAAATGAAAGAAACTAATACACAAAGCTGCAATAATATTATACAAAAATGAATGAATCATGCTAGAATAAATGTCAAACTGGAAAAAAAAACACACAAGCTATCACAACATATATTTTGAGAACCAATGAACCACTTCAAATTGACATTAAGGGCGTATGAACCCTTAGGTCCATGACAACCACCTCACTTGTCAATCTACTTTAGAAAAAAATAAAACACCGATAATAAGAAAGTTTTCTTACATTTGAACAATGCATTTAATAACATCGTTGCACTTAATAACATATTCACTAGTGGAAAAAGAATCGTTCTCTTCCAACAATCGTGGCAGGGTCTCCAACAACAAAAATGCAGCAACATGAAAAATATGGAACAAACGAGAAGCCATACTAAGATGAAATATAGAAAGAACTGGCAACATATGTCTATTTTGAACATGACGTCTCAATTTGCTTTTTGGACTAACTACATATAATGGTCAAAGGTAGAACCACTCAGTGTACTCAAATGAGAAGGAGCAATGAATAATATGGTCTAACTCATCACTAGTCTCAACTGACCCAAAAAACTCTACCTAGGAAGAGTACACGACTAGACAAGATAGGCATCTCAGCCACATAGCATGCACCAAATCTTCTCCTAGATATTGTTCCTCCTATAGAGTAAAAAACTCAACCTCTTTCAAAATTTGTGACATATCCAAGTTTTTGATGGATTATGCAATTGAGTGTTTGACCATTCACTTAGGTTTTGATCCTCACATGGAGTTCAATCCTTTAAGTCAAGCACTACTAAGTCCTCCTCCACAACACCCCGAATAATCCTCCCCGTAGCATTTAAATACAAACACATCATTCTCTCGAATACTCATAATTTGTGCCATGAAATTGTGAGCGCTTGCCAAAATTGTTGCTAGCCATAGTTTATTCCAAAGATTATGAAATCTTGATTTTGTTGGAGGCTTTGCTTTGATATCACTTGTAAGGATCTACTGTGGCTAGAGGTGGTAAATTTCCTAACTAAAATTGGATGCAAAGGCAAGATAGCCCTAATTAGCACTACATGTAACTTAAGATTTTGCAAGCCTCTAGGGTGAACAAGAGCTACCCAACATAAGATTCAACTTCTTTTGAGAACCCAAGTTGGTTTCAGCTCGATCATATACAACACAAGAAGGATTCTGCTGATACATAGTATATATAGACACAAAGTATTCCTATGGAAAAAGTCCACTTTAGGTCCCTCTACTTTCACGAAAGTCTATTTTTCATCCCTGAACTCCAATACCTGACATAACACACCCCTCAACCTTTGAAACAGTGGATATTACATCATTGACTTGTTATGAGCGGTTTTGAAAGTGTTTTGTCCTTTTCTTTTTATTTGGGCTAAATTTTTGAAAAGTCATAGTAAAAATAAAAACACCATAAAGTAAAAAAATATCTAATTTTGTTAAACTCCACATGAGTAGATCTACATAATGACTAGATAATATCATAGAGAGAACTATGAAATGGCCCTGAAAAAAGTCACGTTTAGGAAACTGGCCTTTTTTCGAATTTAGAAAAGTGGCCTCGAAATCAAATTTTGTTAGGAATTTGGCCCTTTTGTTACTTCTGTTAGGGTGGTCTGTGAAGTTTGGCACTTTACACGGTTAAAAAAGATGTTTTTACCCTTCTTTACTTTTCTTCACCTGCTGAAGCCGGCCGCGATCTGTTATTCCTTCGCATCATCGTAAAAAAACAACGCCTTCACCCGCGCCCGATGGAGGATGGCGCCGCCGCCCAAGCCGCGGATCCGGGGCCGCCAATGGCGGATCCGCCACCCCTGCGAGCTGCCGGCCAATCTGCTTCCCCATGTCCCGACGGGCTACGCTGGCGGCCCAGAGGCACCGCGGCCAATTGTGGTCCAACGCAGCCAGGACTTGGCGGCCAGCGACCCCAGCGGCAGGGACACCGACGACCTTGGCCAGGAGTAGTCCAGGGCGGCTGGCAGTCCAGGGAGGGAGAAGAAGCCTTGGAGGTCGCGATGAGAACGATACGAATATTTTCCAACCGTATTCGAGACCGAATTCGTTTAGAGGTGTTTTAATCCGTCCGTATGCGAGTCCGGATATTCAACATCCGATACCGTATCTGTATCCGAATACTCAAATCGCATATTTATGATGTCGATAACCAATCTAATCCTATCCGGCATGAATGATACTATCTATATTCGAATCCGAATCCGGACAGAAATATGAAAACAAATGTGGTATGAGTAATATCCGTCCATATCCGATCTGTTTTCATCGCGAACTGCAGGGAGGGAGATGGAGCAGTCCAGGGCAGACGTCGCCTCTCCAGCGACGGAGATGCGGCGCGTCAACCTTCTTCACCGGCGGACGCGACGCTCCATCCCCATCGGTGGCGGACTTCCCCAGCATCACTCCGTGGTTTTACCTGATGCGGATCCATGTTTAGTTGAATCTGTCGTTCATTAATTTGAATGATTTTTTCGTTGTACAAATGCAATGCATGAGGAACAACATGAACATGTTGAATGCTTTCGATTTTGTCCTTTTTTTCTCAGTTATTTTGTTGTTGAAGTTCGTCTGGATCTTCTTATGATCTTGGCTGTGAAAATGATTTAGTAATGATTTAATTTCTATAAATTGATTATTACGGTTGCACGAAATCAAATAAAACAAAGTGATTAAGCTCAAATGTTGACAAAAAATCCACTCTGATTTGTCCAAATATACATGTTGTCCAAATATATATACGTAATATCCAAGGGTAAAATGGTCCCCCCCAGAATTTAACACTGTTAAAGGCCAAAAGTAATAGAAGGTCATTTTCCAAAGGAAGTTTCATTTCGAGGCATGTTTCGTAAGTTCGAAAAGGTCAGTCTCCTAAACGCGACTTTTTCGGGGCCATTTTCATAATTCTCTCTATTCGTATGCTTTAGTATAATTTTTTGCTACAAATTTAGATCTATATTTTATATAATTAATTAAAATAATTCATAATTGTAATTTTCATGGTCCAATTGTGGTGAAATTTTATGGTAACCTAATTATGTTATTATTGAATTGTCATAAAAAATTTATAATCATTGGATCATGTATAATTTAGTTATAGATTTAATTATATTTAGTACAATGAGTACAAAATTTTAGTGTAGTTCAAGCATACAATAATTAGGCAATCATAACAATTTCACCATAATTGGACATTATAATTTTTATGTGATTTACTATGATTTTTTTTAAAGATTTGGTCAGAAAAAAAAGACAAAGCTGCCGTCAAGACCATTCATATTGAGGTTAGGGATGTAATATGCATGGTTTCAAAAGCTGAGTGTGTTTTTGTCTGGTTTTAGAGTTTAGGATGAAAAGTATACTTTTGCGAAGGTTGAGGATCGAAAGTCGACTTTTATATATTTCTATTCCCTAGCCGGTATGGGCCAATCGCCAACCTCTACATTCTCCTTCTGTCCAGTGACACCTGGACCTTCACACCCAACTTGCAGCCACGCAGCCCACCAGGCCCAGACCTTTCCTGGTCCAAAAGACACGTGGCCTTCTGATTTTCTCAACCTCCAGTCAATCAAGTCAACAACAATACAACACTCACACACACCCACTCGCGCCACGTCAACTACAGCAACACAAAACCGTCGCGCAACCATCAGGCAAACCCGTTGGGGAACCTGCAGTCGCGGCGTATCTCGCCGTCGTTTGCCGTGCGGACCCCGACCCTGCCGAGCCTGGTCATCGCGGCGGCGAAGTCGCCGAAGAAGGCGTCCTGGTCCTCAGCGTAGCGCTCGACGGCGCCGCGGGACCTCGGGTCGGCGTACAGCACCTGGTCGGAGGCCAGCACCCCCATCCCGCCACGCAGGTTCCGGTAGTACTCGTTGTCGAACCGCAGCGGCGTCGTCGCGTCCAGGAACGCGAACCCGGCCGGCCCTCCCCCCGGGCACCGGCCCAGGAGGTGCTGCGCCAGCGCCGGGTCCATCGCCGGGTCCACAAGCACCCGGTACGCGAAGAAGCCGCACGACGCCGCGCCGATCGTGTGACCTCCTGCTTGCAGAGTCGCAGGCACCACGCACACAAGAACGGCCGTTAGCGACTGCCATGACTGCACTGCAGACTATGTGCGAGCACCAGAGCTTTGTTCGTAGGAGTAGGAGTAAACTAAATATGGAATGCAGGCATGCTCTTGGCGTGTTCCACTAGCTAGCAGATGTAGCGCTGACGCATTTGTATATGCACACGTGCGCTTGGAGATGCATGTACCTGAGAGCGCGATCATGTCGGTCTGGTTGAGGCCGAGGCTGGAGAAGAAGGCGTTGAGCTGGTCGAGGTCGAACGTGCCATGGGGAACCACGACGCTGCCATAGGTGGACACCCTGCCGTCGAACCTGCCTAGCTCCACCTTGTAGTCTGGCCCTCCGGTCTGCGGCGGCCGTACACGTGACGCGAGAGACAGTCAAGATCAACTCGATCGAGGAGCAGAGCAGCCAGCATACCAGGAAGACGGAGTCCCTGGCGGCGAGGGCCAGGATGTCGGCGCAGGACACCCTGTTCCGGCACTGCGGGTCCATGTCCACCGCCGCCTTGGCGTTCATCACCGTGCCGAACCCCTCCAGCTTCAGCGTCATGCCGTCAGGGCTCCGCCACTCGTCGTCGCCGGCCGGGTTGATCAGCATCACCGACGCGTCGCAGCCCTTCATTCACAGATCATAACAGTGGCAGCATGGCATCAGTCAACGATCCCCAAGGTCTGACGATCGGCATCAGTAATACTCCTACAATGGCACGTACCCTGACGGCGCAGTCGTGGAAGAAGAGCCGGAGCGTGGCCGGCGCGGAGAGCGGCGAGAGCGCCACGGACTGCTGCACGGCGCCGCGGACAATGCTCTCGAGGTTCGGGCACACGTCGGCGTAGTAGTCCGGCCTCAGCTTAGCCACCGCCATCGGCGCGAACGGGATGAGGAAGGCGGCGATTAACTGGAGGTGCCTCATGGTACTGCCGCTAGGCTCGCTCTTAAGGCTGCTGTTTGTTTACTCATCTCTCTTAAATTAGCTAATGCCGTTAAACTGCATGAGCTCGAGGTGGTTTGCAAGCGATGACAGCGTGGGTTTATATAGAAGGCAAGAGGTGGCGTGTGGCATCCCCGCGCTCTGACCCATTCATCCATTATTTAACCTCTTGTTTAACAGGTGTGCAATTGGTCAATGTGAGACTGATGTTGATATCCATGGTTGATCACAGCTCATGAACTTGGTGTGAGACGATTAAACTGTGGGTTCTTGATTCTCTCCTCTATTATACTTGTGCATATATATTTGCTTAGTTTACTGTTTACATTCAGAAAGAGAAGTTCAGGTCTAACGATTCTGAAAGTTTGAAGATTGTCAGCAAAAGGAAGTGTCTGATGATCTTCATTGTGATTCCTCCGAGTTTTGCGGTATGCAGGCAGCTCGAGGCAAGGACTATCAAGTATCAAAGTATGTTTTCAGATTTGTAAATCAGAAGATAAATTGGTTCGTTCGCACAGATGGATGTCTCTGATCCACTTAAATGCTGCGATGGTTTTCTGAAGACTTGAGAAGTTATTAGCAGCATGATACTACTTTGAAGAGAACCGCAGGACCTCATCATAAATCAGCTCTTCAAGTAGCCTCCATGAGTTGTTTAAAGTAACTAACACATATCATCATCACCATGCATCTGCCAACGTGATGCCAAAATATGAGCACATAATTCCTGAAGTACTAGTTTTCGTGCAGATCAGACATGGTCAGCAACCAAACACCCAACGCATAGAAGTTTTGCTAATGGTCAACCGTGTCTTCTTCACCTCCATGGTAAGTTAGAGCTGCTTTGGAGGAGGAGACCTGACATGCTACCATAGTGAAAATAATATTCTTCATAATGTTCAACTAGGAAACTAAGTGAGTACAAGATCACCATTCGTTAACAAATAGATGTCTACAGTACAGTGCTGCAAGAAGAAGAAAGGGTTGAGAGAAGCAATGATCCAACATCTCATCGTTTTCTAACTTGAATTCTTATTGTCATAAACCATGACTCGTTAAAGAAATACTTTTACGATACATAGACCATGTAAATATATGTATATATGTTCTTGTCACATTTCAAGTTTTAAATTTGATTATTTATGGCGGGAAAATATGCATTAGGGGCAGTTACAAATGGAAAGTATAGGGGAGCTGGTGTTAGTGCAGCTGCCCTGCAAATCATTTTTGTACCAGCAACGGCTCGTAGCACTAACCGCCTCTACAAATCGATTTGTAGGTGCGGCTTGAGAACCGCCCCTACAAATACATGATTTGTAGAGATGATATGGTAGGGCCGCCTGTCAAAACCGCCCCTACAAATCATCGTCAGCCGCCCCTATAAACCATTTCTGTATCTCAAAAGTATTTGTTCAGTTTAATAAGCATCAATTTGAATGCTCAACTTGCAGAACTATTACAAGAGGACAAATTTAAGACTGCTTAGGTTAAGGAGCTTTTAACTCCATTGCCGAACTTTGCAAAGGACTTCTTTGTTAATCTACATGTCAACATGTGTGTTATATTTTTTTTTATTTTTTTTATTTCATCAGTTTTGTGAATTATGATTTTGCGGTCCATCGGAGATGGCGGTTAGCGAGTCAGGCGGAGCAGAGGGCGAGGGCGATGGCGATGGCGACACGGCGGCGCCGTCCCCGAGCGGCACAGGGACTGTCGGCTCGTCGGCGGCGAGTGTTGCAGACAAGGAAGATCACCTTCGACCTCGCGCGCAGCGCATGGAGCAGCGGTTGGAGGCAGAGGAAGCCTCGCTCGTAGGTTTTTCGCCGGAAAACAGGTGTGACCTAGCAGGTACATCGCCGGAGAGCGCTGCAGGTGGTCGGCTGCGAACATGCAGAGCTGATTTGATAGGCAGCTCACCGGAGAGAGATGCAGGTGCTCTGGCGGTGTGTGTTGGGGATGAAGGCGGCGAGGCCGATTTTGACGAGGATTCCTCGCACCCCTGGGCGGGGCTAGGCGGAGTCGATCGGAGCAGGTTGGATGAGGAATCAACAGGGCTATTGTCGATCGGGTGGCCGGATTGGGATGAACTAGCTCTGAAGTCATGGCCATCAGCGGGAAATCAGGGGAATCTGTCAGCATCAGCAACAGGGATGGATATGAAGCAACAATTTCAGGATTCTAAGAGTAAATTTCAACAGGAGTGCGAGTTGTTCCATCCTTGGGAAAATTTGGGGGATCACAATCTGAACTCATCAGTATATTCAGAAGTGACAGTAGAAGGATGTTTGCTGGTGTCAGATTTTGCAGAACACAATTTCAGACAGTATGGATGTTTTAATAAATCTCAGAATGAATCCTTGTTTCATCCATGGGCAGAATGTGGAGATCAGGAAATAGTTAACAATGAGTGCAAAACTCCGATCAAACAATCTTCTGATTCAACAGTTATGGGGAATGAAATTGTAATTGAAGCAGTAACTAGTATACTAAATCAGACATGCAAATCTGTTCCAAAAACTGATAGACATTTTGCAGAGATTATGATGGAGCAATTACAGGAGAAGTTGCTTACTGAAGAATCAACTAAATACCCTCATTCCAGGGACAGTATGGAGGAGCAAAGATTTGTTCAGAGTAACCTGATGCCAAAGCGTTTATCTGACTATTTGGAGGAACAGAATGACCCAAAGAGGTCCTTCTCTCTTGGAGATGTGCTGATACAGGAGGTAAAGAAGAAAGGGCAATGTGCGTTTAAAGGGAAGCAGAGACGTAGTGTGGGTGCAGATTCTGTGATTAGAATGATCAAAGAAGCAAGCTGGAAGGAGCAGCAGGAAACACTTATGAGAGAGATGGAGGAGGAAAACAGAGCTGTTTCTGATTCGAATTGGGCTACCAACGAAGGAAAAGAGCAGGATAAAGATATGGGGGAATCTGGAAATAGGAGGGACTCAGATGTAAATAACTCAGACTCAGAATACTCTTTTGGCACTTGTATAGATGATATCTACCAGTCACAAAATTGGTCGAACCCGACCGGGGAATGGTTCTGGGTTCCCAAGAAGCAGGCGGCGCTATACATCGCAGAGGGGTTAGGGTTTCCAGCATCGGAGCAGGAGGTGAGGAAAAATCGCCCCTGGAGCCGTCGAGTGGTGAGGGTGCCCCCAAAGAAGGTAGACGGCAGATCCTTTGCGGCGGTCCTCAAAGGATCGGAGATGGATCGGGGAAGAGGCGGCGACCGAGGTTGGGATGGGGATCGGGGAAGGATAGGCGAGAGGGGAAGGGATGGTGGCTTCAGAGATCAGGAGAGGCGCTCGGGCTCAAGAGGTCGGTATGAAGACCATAGGGACTGGAGAGAAGAGGACTATAGAAGAAACCAAGCAGGGTATCACAGGGAGGACGACAGTTACAGGTACAATCAGCAAAGAGGAGATTACAAACAGGGCTCTTACCAGGGAGAAACAAACAAGAGAGATGTCAGATCCAATCAGGGGGAGTATTATGGTGGAGGGAACAATCAAAGATATGATACATATGCTGGTCAGGGCAGTTCCAAATTCACAGATAATGCAAGAGGAGGTCAGTATCCTGAAGATAGAGGAGGTGGTGGCAAAAGAAGGCCAATTGAGAGAGATGATTTCCTAGATGAAGATGCTCTGAGGCAAAAAGCTCTAAGAAATCAAGAAGAAAGAGCTAGAGCAGATTTTGGCAGAGAGCATAAACCTGAGTCTGGTTGGGATGTGAAAGGCAAAACCACCACAAAACCTACAGATGTGCACTGTTATAACTGCAATAAGGATGGTCACTATCAGAAAGATTGCAAAAATCCACCCTACTGTTATAGCTGTCAGAAAGATGGACATAAAAGTGGGATGTGTCCAGAAAAGAAGGGGTTAAGAGTGTGTGGCTTTGGCTTAAAAGGACAGGGCTTCTATAGCATAAGGGTTCCAGTTAAAAAAGGACTCAAAACAGGTGAAAAAGGAGTCATGACAATACTGGAAGGAACTGCTACTGTAGACATGGTGAGAGCACAGTTGAAATCATACTACAGGCACCCCATCCCTTGGGAAATTTCAGTGATGCAACCAGAAAAACAATTCATGATCATATTTCCCAGTGAGGAGAAGAGAGATGAAATAATAAGGGTCAAAAATTTTGAGTTTGATGATGCCCCAATCAGAGCTCAAGTTAGGAAGACAAATATGACACCTGGAGCAGAAGGTAGTTTGGAGGTGGTGTGGGTCAGGGCTTACAACATACCAGACTTTGCAAGAACCTTAGAAGTGGTGATGGAGATTGCACTTCTGGTTGGAGACCCAGAAGAGGTTGATATGGCAAGTCTGTCATGGGATGGACCTGTGAGAATCAAGATAGGTTGTAAAGACTCTTCACAGATAAAAGGGGAGACAAAAGTTTACTTCAATGGTGATAGCAGATCAATTGGCTGGGTGGTGGAAACTGGGAAAGATCAGTTTGACAAAGCAACAAATATGTCAAAATATGACAGGCAGAGGGACAGGAATGAAGAGGAAGAAGAAGATGAGGACCCATCTCAAGAGCAGCATAGACCTCCCCTAACAAATCAAAACAGGATATGGGCCAGACATCAAATGCCAACAAAGGAACCAATGTCAAGAATATGGTTAATCAGGCTGGGATGGAGACTGTGTCGACAAGCATTGTTACTGAAGTGATAAAACAGATTACCAGAGAGGATGACCAGATTGTGGGCTCTGAGGATATACAAATTCTGACCCAGCAGAGTGGACAACAGTCATACAGGGGCAACAGGATAGTGTGGACAAAGAACTTCTGTCACAGGATTTAGAGAACAACATGATGGGGTCATCACAGGGAAGAACATCTCCTATGGAAGTGGTTAAAGATACAGTGACAAATGAGACTGGAATAGGACTGGGGGCAGAAAATGAAGAAAGAGAGGAAGAGCTCCTAGATTATGATGATGAAACATATGGAGAGCTGACTGAACAAGAAAAAGAGGAATATGCAAAATTATTTGAACAAGAGATTTTGAAGGGGTCACAGGGATATGAGAGTGATACTAGCAAAGAAGTTAAGGAAATGGCAGAGTTAGAGAAAAAGATTGAAGAGAGGACAGAAAAACTCAGAGATGTGATGAACTTTACACAAGGTAGTCTTTCTAATATGCAGGGAGGGGGTCATGGTTTGGATAATGAGGAAGAAATTTCAAAATCACAGGATAATGGTGCTGATCAGGACATGCTTTTTACAGGGGCAGGAAAGGAAGATGTTGTGGAGAAAGTTATAAAGGTTCAACCTATCATAGCACACAAGAAAATGCTGAGATCAACTTCTACACTCAGCAGTCAAGAACAAGCTACAAGACTCAAAGCACAGAGGAATGAGATATCAGGTAAACCTCAGTTTACTGCTTTTTGTTCTCAACCCAGTGAAAAATTAGCTTCTGTTGCAAAAAGCTGTAAATTAAACTTAGGAAACAATGTAGAGATGCATCTTGCTATAGATAGGTTACAGGCACAGGAAGCTGCTAAGGCAGCAATTCTATCTGCAAAAAAGAGAGTTCAGGAATCAGCAAAAGAGAATATATCACCAAACAGATTTGCAGTCCTTGTTCCAGAGGATGGCACAATTGAGCAAGAAGTAGAGGAGACAGGTGAGAAAACAGAGAGAACACGGGGGATAAAGAGAGACAGAAACAGGTAATAAAGAAGCCTCCCAGCAGGGGGAGACCAAAAAAGAAAAGTTAAATGAAGATAGTCTTTTGGAATATAAGAGGGTTGGGGGGCACTGGAAGGAGAGGCCAACTTAAAGATCTGGTGAGAGAGCATCATTTTGATGTTATATGCTTGCAGGAAACAATTAAGAGAGACTTTAGCAATTTCTTCTTAAATGATCTAGTGAATGGGCAAGATTTTGAATGGGTTTGGACAGCTGCAGAAGGTCATTCTGGGGGGACTCTAACAGGTGTCAAAAAAGGAGATATTGAAGTCTTAATGCAAGATAGAGGGGATTTCTTTTCTTGTGTTAAACTCAGAACAAAACAGGATAACTTCATTTGGGAGGTTGTAAATGTTTATGGCCCTGTACAAAATGAGAGAAAACAGAGTTTCTTGGATGAGCTCACTGAAAAAATTAATTTGATGCAATGGGCTTTCATAGTTGGAGGAGATTTCAATTTAATCAGGTTTGCTTCTGAAAAATCATCTCAGAATATAGATCAGGGGAGAATGGATCTTTTCAATAATTTTATTTCAGATACTGGGATCAAAGAAATGCTGAGAAAAGGAGGAAAATTCACATGGACTAATAAACAGGATAATCCAGTCATGAGTGTGCTGGATAGAGTTTTTGCAAGTTATGATTGGGAGAGTCATTATCCTTGGGCTACTTGTGAAAGTTTGATGAGAATAGGTTCAGATCACAATCCTATCATAGTTAATACCGAGGACAGGAGAGTCATCGGCCATATGTTTTCGGGTTTGAAATGGCATGGTTTAATAATACGAGTTTCAAGAAAAGCTGCTGAGAAATGGCCAACTAGGAGAGAAGCAAATGTACGGGATCATTGGAAGGAGATAAAAAAGTATGTAAGAACATTTAGTAAGGGGTGGGGGAATAACTTAAGAGGAGAGATGAGAAGAGATAAACAGAAACCGATGGAAGAAATAAAGCGAGATAGATGAGAAAGCCGATAATAATAACTTGACTCAGCGGGAATGGAGAGAGAGATATGGAAAGGAAAACAAACTAGAGCAGATATATGCATTTGAGGAGGCACAATGGCGAGAAAAGAGGGGAGAAAAATGGATTTTACGGGGTGATGCCAATACAAGCTACTTTCACAACAAAGCAAATGGAAGGAGGAAAAAATGTGCAATCTTCTCTTTGGAAGAGGGTGATTCTATAATCACCGGAGAGAAGGAAATAAGAGAGCATGTTGAAAGATATTACAAGGAGTTATTTGGACGGGAAGATAAAGATCGATTTGTCTTGAAGAAGATTTTTGGTCAGAACTGGAGACTTTGTCTGAAGAGATGGGCAGGGATTTAGTCAGGCCATTTACAATGAAAGAAGTGGAAGATGCTCTTAAAGATATGGATTCTAGTTCTGCACCAGGTCCTGATGGGATTCCTGCAGGCTTCTATAAGAAAATGTGGCCTTATATCAGGGAAGTGATTGTAGAGATGTTTAACAGATTACATGAAGGGAATTTTAATATGAGCAGGTTGAATTATGGGATGATCACCTTGATCCCAAAAACCAAAGAAGCAAATAATATTAGACAATATAGGCCAATCTGCTTGCTTAATGTGGACTATAAATGGTTCACAAAGGTGCTAACAATGAGATTATCTTCTTTTGCTGGCTCAATTATTAGTCAATCTCAAACAGCTTTTGTTCCTGGTAGATATATAGTGGAAGGGATAGTGATGCTTCATGAGGTCTTACATCAGTTGAGAGTGCAGGGCAAAAGAGGGGTCATATTGAAGTTAGACTTCGAAAAAGCCTATGATAAGATAAATTGGGAGTTTATGATGGAAGTTTTGATGAAGAAGAAGTTCCCTGATAAGTGGATAGGATGGATGAAACAGGTTATAGAGGGAGGCAGGGTGGGAGTAATGGTGAATGGTCAACCTGGTATTTTTTTCAGGACTTACAAAGGGCTGAGGCAGGGGGACCCACTGTCACCCTTGTTATTCAACCTTGTGGGAGATGTTTTATCTAAACTTTTGGACAGAGCTAAGGAAACAGGAACTATCAGGGGTTTGGTGCCTGAGCTTGTGCCAGGGGGTTTGACACATTTACAATATGCTGATGACACAGTGCTCTTTCTAGATACAGATGAAGACACAATCTGTAATATCAAATTTCTTCTTTACTGTTTTGAAGCTATGTCAGGCCTGAAAATTAACTACCAGAAAAGTGAGATATTTGTATTACAGACTACTATTGAGGAGCAGAAACAAATTGCAGATAAACTTAATTGCAATATAGGAGCATTTCCCATGAAATATTTGGGGGTCATGTTAGACAGGTATTATATGAGTTCAGCTGATTTTGACTATGTCTGTCAGAAGATTGAAAAGAGAATACCTACTTGGCAGAGTAATCTACTGACTTATGGGGGGAAAATGATCTTGACTGAATCATGCCTGAGCTCTGTTCCCAATTATGTGATGGGGATCTTTCATCTTAAGGGAGAGGCTCACAAATAAATGGAGACTGCAAGAGCCAATTTCTTTTGGCATGGCTCAGGGCAGAAACAGAAATACCACATGATGAGGTGGAAGGTGCTTGCAACCCCAAAACCAGCAGGTGGTTTGGGTTTTACAGATACTAGGGTTATGAATAAATGCTTATTGGCCAAATGGATTTACAGGTTGGAAAAAGGAGATATCAACCCTTGCTTGGACCTGCTAAGGAAAAAATATATGGGAGAGAAAGGCTTCTACAGCTCAAAAAGAAGAGGAGTTTCACAATTCTGGAGTGGATTACATGACATCAAAGAATGCTATGAGAAGGGTTTGATATACAGGATCAAGAATGGGAAGAAAACCAGGTTTTGGGAGGATGTGTGGCTGGGGCAATGCCCTCTGAAAATTGTGTTTAACAATCTGTTTGTGATATCAAATGATCAAGAGAAGACAGTTTGGGAAGTATTGCAAAATAATGAGATAAATCTGACTTTTAGAAGACCATTAGGTGATGTGGAAATACAGGAATGGCAGCAGCTGACAGATAATCTGCAGGATGTTCAGTTACAAGAGGAGGAGGACACAGTAATTTGGGGCTTGGAGAGAAAAGGGAAGTTTACTACGGCTTCATTATACAGAGAGCTCACTTTCCCAGGGGAAAAAATGGGGATCTAATGAGTATTTGGAAAGCAAAAATTCCACTAAAAATTAGGTACTTCTTATGGTCAATATATTCAGACTGCATCCCCTCTGCAGAGCAATTAGTCAAGAGGAATTGGCCAGGAGAAGAGGAGTGTAAAATGTGTGGACAGAGAGAAACAACTAACCATATCTTTTTTGAGTGCTACTTTGCAAATTTTTGCTGGTGGACTTATAGAGATGTTTTGAACTGGCAGCTAACACCAACTAACCTATCTCAATTCTTGAACTTATGTCGTGACAATAACCAATCTCCAAAGCCGATGATGATTTACATATTAGGGTGCATTTGCTGGAGCCTCTGGCTCATTCGTAATGAGTTTGTTTTCCAAAACAGGGTGGTAACAGGAACTAATAGTGTGATTCATCGCTCTATAATCTTTATGCAGAAATGGAGTGTGTTACTCAAGGAAAAGGAAAGAGAGTGGATATTGAAGACGATGGGCAAGCTAACGCAGTTTGTTGGAGTCAAACGGGCAAGACCGATCGCGTGAAGAGAAATAGAAGAGCGAGCGCTGCTGGATGACACCGATCAAGTTTCGATACTTGGAGAGGGCGTGCAAAACTTTTCGTTCTAAGTAGATCTGAATAAGAGAGTTGTATTGGGTGTTTTGCTTGCATGCAACACCTTTTCATCCCTAATGCTTTAAACTGTAAAACGCTGGTTTCCCCAGTGGTGAACACTTATGCTTTCAATTAAAAGCAGGGCCTTTGGCCTTTGATCTAAAAAAAAACATGTGTGTTATATATGGTTTTCTATCGGTTAGTCACTAGTTGTGGTTATGGTCATATGGACGCATGCAGCATAGTGTCATAGCTAATGACTAGCTATATTGATGTGTTTTGTCATATCATAATTACAACATAAGTGGCTTGGATAAGACCCCAGAATTGACCTTGATAGATCTAGTACTTGAGTTTTCCTCTTATTTATGGCTTGATAGTTGATGATAAGGTATGGTTTGAAATATTATGAATATCAGACATTGTTCCTTCTGTGTATTAGGACTCCAAAACTACAAAGTGCACTTGGTGGAAGGTCCTACAATAAGGGTGTGGATGCTCTCCACAAATCAATAGAGATGTTTTAGGATCGAACAAAATTATGCAGAGTGTGCTAGTAGTGTATTGTTAACATCCTAAGATGAGGGGATGCAAAACACCAAAGATGAGGATGCTTAATGGCCCAAACATGACATTACTCAACAACAGGATGAGAGAACAACACGTGAGATGCTTTCTCTCACATTGCTTGGCATTTGAAATCTTTATCATTATTGCTAGCTATGTGTTGTATATTGTTGATGTTATCTGTAGTCAAGTTGATGATTTTATGGACATACAAAGATACAACTGACTTCACATGGGTATGGATAGCTTTATATGTAAAATTTAAGCTTAAGAGAACTTAAATTGTTGACACTAGTTACTAGTGTTCGGACCCTTTTCCCCCAAAAAGAAATTTGTAGATATCATGCTTGCGTGACCACGTGCTGAAAGAAGGGAATGAACCGGCAATTTCATAATGTAGTGAACATTTTCATCTTATGCACATGGTATATTCCTCATGTCCTTTATATGGAACTGTTGATGATCATCAAGACCTATCCATATGTTCATTGTTTATTATAAATTTTTCTAGCATCAGGAGACATTGCATGCTTTACAGATAGACCCCATTATAAGAACCATCCATCTTATGTTGTATGGCAGACACTAGAGTCACGAGCCATACAATACCACAACTTCATTTGTTTTGAGGTTATATACAATATTTATTTTATTAGTATTTTTCTACCAATCAATAATGTTTTGGTGTGTGGAAGGCAATATCTTTGTAACTAGAAATTTCATGCCTGCTATCAATTACGAGATAGATATAAAAGTGAGTTTTCACTACTCTTAATTTTCTTGCTTTTACTTTCTTATTTGATTAACATTACAATGACAACAGGAAAACATACTTTATCTTTGACATCAATTTAAGTGTAAGAAATGAATAATGGCAAAGGTAGTTGCTCATGGCAAGCTCATAAAAGAAGAAATTGCAGCATTACAAGCTGAGTTGGAGGAGGACCAGAAGTAGAAGCATGAAAAATCCTTAGAAAACTTTACCATAAAGGTTGTAGAGCGAGAAAATATAAAAATGACTTTTACAGACTACTAAAATGTCGAGATTCTCCTAGATGTTTCTCCTTGAACCACATGAATTCAGCAAGAGCAAAGCATACTCTCCTTGAACCCTAAACCCTACATATTCCTCCTGAACCACATGAATTCAGCAAGAGCAAAGCATATGAGGTTATCCAAGACCAAGACACGCGTTCCTCACCAGGGAAATTAAGAGCTCAGCTTACTATGAAGAACTCACTATTATTTTTCATGATCATTATGATAGGTGTTCACTTGAATTCTATGTTATTATATTATTCATGATCATTATGAAATCATGGTGTTAGTGTTCTAGTGTTTTGGAAGTACCGGTAAATTAAATCATGGTATCTAAGGATTAATCGAGGGATGGTGGGATGAACTCTAGAAGCCTTATATATTGGTCTAAATCAACCTCAAAAACCAAGGTGGGACTACGTACCTCCCCCCCACCGCACACACAATTTGTCATTAACATGCCCATGGGACACTATGGGCCAAATTCTAAACTAGACCGAATGTCACAGTTATGTTTGACCTTAGGCCTACCCAAATTACTCAGAACTAAAAGGTCTTCCTTTTATTTTAGAAATTATTCTTATTGCAATATTATTTTGCATATAGCTACGATGTTTCACCGATTTTGTTGAATAAAACCAAAATGCATTGGACAAAGAATGACAATGGAATGTTTGACATACATTATCAATCTATACGGGAAATAATATTGTTAGAAAGGAAATTTTGGAAAGCGGTGATATGAAAGTGCAAAGCCATGACAAAGACTTTATCATAACAAAAGTTTGAGATACAATATATCAAAGGAAGGCATGAAGACAATGAGATTGTGTTTCTTTTCTATACGTACAGAAAAAGTCAATCATGTTCTGCTAAAATTGAAAAAAGAAATAGGTGCTCCCTTATTATTTTCAGTAATTTTAGGTTGATTATAAAGAAGTGCATGATCCAAACATGAAATCAGTGAATTTTGAGAATTTTAATATTTTTTTGGTTAACATCCAGCATTTATATTACCAGTTAATGATAATGACCACCTTCATTGTTAGTTGTGATAATCTACATGAGAACCAAATATTGTGTTTAAACTTTAAAGTTTAAACCATTACAAATGTGTGAAACTTGAAATGTGGCTTATAGATTAGTAACAAAAAAGGGGTGTAAACCCTTAACAAATATTTACTAGCATTCACCGAGAAGATTACGAGCCTAGATACTACTTTTTCTTATAATTACTTAAAAATTTTATTCAGCATATGTGTACACATGAACAAGTACATACATGTTTCATTTCTACTCTAATAGATTTTTTTTTCAAATGAAATAGTGAGTGTGGGAGAGTAGAGAGTGAGGGAGTGAGCAACGAAGGGATTGGAAAAAGGTCCCCTCCACCTTGCCCCTCACCCTTTTATAGGTGAGGTGGGAGGTGGAGTTTCTCATTCCTTCCCTTGATATGGGACTTATTGACTTATTTCTACTAAGGCATTTTCACCACTAGTAGATTAGTAGGTGACACAATGGCCTTTCAACTTATAGTGTCTTCGCTCCCAATTTGAAGGCCCACTATAACTAACGAAGTATTCTCATCAAGACAAGAGCCTAACGTGCATGTAAAATCAGGATAGGACTCTTTGTGACTGAAAAACTAACCTACAATTGATCAGGAAAATCAATCTATAACCCTACTCCCTAGACTATATAATAAGGGGAAGGTATAGTATCCCTGGATTGACTTCATCGTCATCTATCTTTGTGGCCACTTCCGTTAAACCTGAGTCTTGTTTACGATGGAAGAAGCCGTGGGTGGAGTTGGCCCATGCTCCAAGGTACTTTTGTGAGTCCTCAAAATGGGACGACGGAAAAACTTTTTGTCTAAACACTAATCTCTCACTTCCGTCCGCTAATGGTTGTGTCAGCAATGAGGGATAACTTTTCTATAGAGCGAGGGATAGGACATAAGAGCATACAATGAAATGATATCACAGGCAAGCAAGGAAGCAAAGGAGACAATACAATAACAAACATCTTCTAGAACACACAGCAATGCCCCTACAAAATCGTCCATGCAACACACAAACAATAAATATCTCATCATAACGTCCACCGGCTCCAATCTCATCATTAAAATATTCACCATATTATCTTCCTTAGATCCCCTTTGGGTTAAGAAACACAACATATGCTTTCTAGGTCAAATTCCATCAATGAATCCATCAAGATCTCAACATTGGTCTCCACTCGGCATTCAATGACATGATTAGCCTTGTGATTGGTGTCCACTCAAAGCTCACCATTTCCTATATCTAACTCTCTTAGAGATCCTCATTAAAGTATCTTTGGTACTCCACTCCGAGCACTGATTCACATGATACAAACAATGTAATTTGTCCCACATCATGAGAGTGCTGCATAGATGATCCACTAGAGAACAAGTACAAGATCTGCAAGACACTGATGAGTACCTAATATAACAAGAAGATCTAATTAAGTCCTAGAAAGTCAAACTCAACTTTGAAAGGCATCAACTTGAGGATGAATTGGCTGAGCTCTAGTGCCTAGGTCTTCCATATGAGTTTGTGACCTTGGAATGGTACTGATCTCGCATGGAGCATTCTATATGCCAATTTGACCGTGTACTCATCATTTGGTGTCAGTCGCCAAATTGTTTTGTCGGGCTGCTCAGAAGTCTCTTAGGGTGTTCTAGAGGAAGATGTATTCTGTGACGGAATCCACGAACATACCTCTTGAAATGTGCCTCGTCCATGTTCTGCTGGTAAGCCCATCATGGACAGACCGGGAGCGACGCGTACGTCTGGAGACCAGCTGGTAAAGGCATGGTGCTATGTCAATCACAACTTCTCGTCTGTCATCACCAATGATGCAGAAGGTGGAAGCCTTGAAAAAAGCCAGTACCTCTGGTGTGGTGGTGTTGTTTTGATCGAATGCTAACTCCATGCACAGTTGTGATCAATCTTTTGCAATCAAAGCCATTTAATTTGTAGGGCAAAGCCTTGTAACTTGAGGTCGCTGATTCCTAGTCCCCCAACCCTCTTCTGCAATCAGTTTTGCCAAGAGACTATATATTTCCCGTGTACAGAGGCGTTAGTGCTAGCCTAGAAAAAAACTTTTTGCAAATGTTGTTGATCTCCTTCCTTGCCCAAGGTGGTAAGTTCTCCATGATCACGGTGCAGAAGGTGGAAGCCTTGAAAAAACCCATTACCTCTTGTGTGGTGGTGGTGTTTTGATCCAAAGCTGACTTCATGCATGGTTGTGATCAATCTTTTGCAACCAAAGCCATTTAGTTTGTAGGGCAAAGCCTTGTAACTTGAGGTCGCTGATTCCCAGGCCCCTAAGGTCCGGCGGCTTGCATACCTTCGGCTAAGAGACTATATATTTCCCTGCACAGAGGCGTTAGTGTTAGCCTAGAAAAAACTTTGTGCAAATGTTGTCGATCTCCTTCCTCGCCCAAGATGGTAAGTTCTCCAAGATCATAGTTAGGAACTGATCGGAGTACATACTTGATCCAAACAAGGCTGCCGCTGCACGCCATCAATGCTCGATGGCACCACATCATTTTTGGGCTACCGCTTTGACTAGGGACTGACAGTGAGCTTTTAGGATGGATTTGGTGCTAAGCGGTAAGGCCAGTCTCAATGCAGAGTTTCACTTCACAGTTTCCAAGACGTGAAACTTGAGTATGAAACAGGTCTCTTTCTCAATGCACAATTTCATTCACGGTTTCACATGCTTATTTTAGCCTTATTTTTAACCACCGGTGTTTCTCTCTCTTCTCTATTCCCCATCGGCCATCGCCTCGCAAGATTCTCAGTGGGCAGTTTGACCGGGTTTCACTGCCTATGAAATCGTGCCCACGTCGTTTCACCATGGTGAAACTCCTGCCTTCTCTCTCCTCCTCGTTTCAATTAAAAAGTACAATTCTGCTGATGTGGCGCTATAATAAATATGCATGACACTCTGGTGAAACTTGTACTGAGACTGGCCTAAGCCAAGGTATTTGATAGGAGAAAGGTTGAACCTGACAGAGCAAGGGAAAGGGTTAGGAGACTTCTAGTGAGTAATTTCACATTAGACAATTTACCTTTTTTTTGAGAAAAAATAGACGATTTATCTTTATTTTAGGGAAATTAGACAATTTATGTAGCTATATGTTGGCAAAGGAATCCAATAGGCCCGGTCTTGTTTGGCTTCAATTCATATGTACTGATCATATATGGATTGAAATGAAATGAACATATACACATCTAAACGAATTAGTCACGGTCGGGTCCACACCAACTGGGTAGCAAGAAAGGCAGAAAGCCCATCGTGCCCGGCCAGCGAACGCACGCCTCGTCCCATGCCCCTCCACTCCGCCTCGCTGCGCCGAGCCGCCGCGCCAGTCCTCACCCCCACAGTTCTCGCCGCCGCGATCAGTACTTTCGGTGCATCACCTATTCCTATTCACCTCCAATTCCTAGGAGGAAGCGGACTTTTGTTTTCACACCAGCACCGCGATCCAGGCAAATCCGCCATGAGAAAACTAGTAATCTTAATCGAAACAAACTCGGCCGAGACACCTATCCCGTCATATAAAGGGTAAACCTCTTCCTAACACATCGCGGAGAGCAGCTCGCAGATTTGCAGAGGAGCGGGGGGCACGCGGTTGTGCAGCGCAGGTGCCGATGGAGCAGATGTGGGCGCAGTGCGTCCAGGTCCAGCACAAGCGGCCGCTGAAAGGCCAGGGTATGCATCCTCTTCTTATGATTTTTTAAGCAACCAAACTGCTACTTGTTGTGAAAAAGAAAGTTCTTTCTTCGAAAGTCAAAGATCTCAAACTAATCATATTTTGTGTATGGGATTGCAATACCCTATGCTATTTTGTCGTGGCATTCTCTGATGTTCTTACTCGATTCAAGTGCAGCTGCCTCAATGCCCGAAATAGAAGGCTTGACTTGCTGGAGAAGGAGAAGTGATGGTGTGCAAGGTGGCTGGAGACAACCAGAGCTTATACTCCCAGAGGTTGGAAATATAATCTAAATGAAATTTCCATCTTGGATGCTAGCAAATTAGAGTGTATTTTGGCTCTATTTATGATTCCAGTAAACCCTTTCTGCAACTATTTTATTGGCATCAATTGTAATTCACATACTTGTTTATATGCAGGATATACTTTATCAAATACATGCTCTCATGCCAATGAAAGATGCTGCCTGTGCTTCTAGTGTGTCTCAGGGATTTCTCCGTTCTTGGCGTTGCTATCCTAATCTCGTGTTCAATAGCAAATCATTTGGCATAAATGAAGACGCACCCAATAATAACATAAATGAAATAACAAGTGATTTTATTGCTAGAGTTGACTATATTATGACAAATCATTCTGGCACCGGTGTAAAGAAATTTATACTTCAAACCCACCCTTGTGACAATTTGCACCTGAGTTATGTTGATCGCTGGCTTCAAGCTGCTACTACACCTGGGATTGAGGAATTTGAATTACAAATGCCTTGGTGCAACAAGATTGTGTACAACTTTCCGTGTTCATTGTTATCTACAGAGAGGGGAAACTCATTGCAGTCCTTTGTCCTCCATCATTGTGCTTTCCATCCTGCAGCTGAAGTTGGCTGCTTAAGTAGCCTGACAAGTGTGCATCTCAGTTCAGTCCACATTACAGCAGAGGAGCTGTGTAGCTTCCTGTCCAAATCTTTGGCATTGAAGCAATTGGACATCTATAGATGCAATGATATAGTTTGTTTGAAGATACCTTATGAGCTTTCACATCTTAATTTCTTAGCTGTGCAAGGCTGTGTGATGCTTGAGATGATTGAAAGTGATGCTCCAAAGCTATCTCATTTCAAGTATAGAGGCCGCCCAATACACATGTCACTTGGAAATCCATTGCAGTTGAGCCATATACAAATGATGAGTAGTACTAAGTCTAATATGCTATATTGTGCCAGAACGAAGCTTCCATCCATTGCACCAAATGTGCAAACTCTTTTTCTGACATCCCTTGCTGAGGTTAGTGTCTACTTTTTTATATGCCTAACATGGAGTACTAATATTTGCCTTTTTATTCAATATAATAATTCAAAATACAATAACTGCACACATGAAGTTCTCATACCATGTTCTTTTATGCTTCTCTTTCTCCAGAAAGTCAATACACCAATGTTGGATGTGAAGTTCTTGTACCTCAAGCACTTGGAGATTGTGCTCGTTGATCCAAGCCGTTCTCCAGACTATGATTTTTGTTCCCTAGCCTCTTTTCTTGATGGTTCACCTGTCTTGGACACTTTGATCTTGCATGTAAGTCATTTATCTTCTCAAATGTATCTTCATCAGATTATAGTTGTGTTTGGGAATTTAGAAAAAAAATCTGGCTTAATAGTTTTGTTCGGTACGTATGAGCTTATTTGGTGAAGGGTATGTGCAGCAGATTTTTTTTGTTCTTTTAAGTCTAATAACAAATTAGTGCTAATTACATGACAAAGCTCAGTGCACCTATTGTATTATACTTATTTTTACCTTTGGGACAACTGCACGTGTTATATCATATTGCATAAACGATAATATGGTGAGTTTAACTAAACTATTTATTGATGAACCATGTCAGGTGGAGATACCAACCATAAGGGAGAATTCTATTCTTTAAGTCTCGGACTATAACTCACATCATTCAAGGCATATTTTGCAACACAGTAATAAGAATCTCAGAAATGTCACTATCACTGGTTTTTGCTCTGCAAAGAGTATGATTGAGTTTACAAATGATATTCTTGCGCATGCGCCAATACTAGAGTGTCTCGTATTAGACACTAGTCGTGGCCATGAAAGAAAGATACACAAGTCGACGATATGTCTCTGTATGTTTGAGGAGGATCTCGTGGAAGTCCAAAGAGCTCGCATGGCTATTGAACGACACGTTGTGGGGAATGTGCCACCAACTGTTAACTTGAAGGTCATCGAACCCTGCAGCAAATGTCTATCGTAATGAATTGTAATATTTGGTGTTTCATCACTGAACCAGTATGAAAATGCGTATAAAAACAGGGTAACTCCGTAAACTTGGAGCTGTCAGACACCTGAATTTGTGGGTGTTTTGATTTTGGTGTCTGATTAGTTTGATATGGATTGTAGCTCAGCTTTCTTTTTTTATCATATCAGTTTGTCGCTTAATTTTGGCAAAGCACATCGTTTTTTTTTTCTAGATCTCTGTTGACAGCTTGGTAGTAGTATGCACTTAACCTGGGGACTGTTAATGGGACGGAATCACTCGCTACCTGGACTTTAGGCCTTCTTGGTTGCAAGCCAATTCTGCCTTTTAAGTTTGGGCTTGGCGCAGGTCGTGGGTCAGGTTGAGGTATGGGAAGGTGTGGATTTAGCTTTTTGTGGACACAGCTTGTGGCAAATTCACATACTGATTTTTTTTTTTTACACAACTCAATGTCTGAATCAGCACGTATATTTTTTAATATAGTAAGCTACATATGTTTGGGTCTGAGGGAAAGTCCCCCAAAAAATTAAAATTTTTCTCTGGATGTTGTTGAATGATGCAACCTTAACAAAGCATAACATGGTAAAAAGAAACCGGAATGGGGATCTTAGTTGTTATTTCTGTAATCAGTTAGAAACTGCTGATCATTTAAATGACTACTGTTACATTGTATTTCCGTTGTCTCGATAATGGAAATGGAGGATGACCTTCGGTTCAAAAAAAAAATGTTTTGGTCTGAGATAGAGTGACGCGGCTATTAGTAGGTAATCCTGGTTCCGGAACCTGAACTTTGAAGGAAACAGCTATTTAGCGTGTGGCTGTAGCTGAAGAATATGGATGCCTTGGTTCCGAATTCTTGACGGCTAATCTGGAGCGCGGATCCAGGAATAGAGTTGGACCGGACGGAGCTGCTAGCTAGGACAATATACTCTGATATAGAGCTATCTGAGCAAACTGCATGGGCAGATGGGCTGACTTTTTGTAATACAAACAAAGTCACGTGAAGATACACGATGTTTCCTGGGCTGGATTAGGACTGCAGCATCCTAACACCGACCCTACTACATCAACCCCTGTAAAATAAATAAACTGAGGTGTCATTTGGTCACGCGCGGGGTGTCATCTTTTAAACTATACGAACATATCACTTGGATCAAACTCCAGTCATCGCATCTACCTCAAGTTGGTGCAATTGGCAGTTAAAAAGGTCGAGGAAAGCCACGAGCTAGTACGCCCCTATGCTATATAAACCCGGCCATGCAGATCGAGAGCGCCCATTCAGATCTCCAATGCACCATCGCTTTCAGACCCACTTTTGGAGCACTCACGCAACAGCCTTCGGTAAGCAACCCTTCGTGGATTTGCAGTTTCCTTTTTGGACTTCCATTGGCAGTAGCAAGAGTACATACTACCATAGTATACCATATCGATGGCGAGTGGTCGGTGGAGCTTCGTCGTCGTCGTGGCCTCCCTCGTCGTGGCCGCTGTCGCCGAGCTGAAGACGGACTACTATGCTAGCACCTGCCCCAACCTGGAGGTCATCGTCCGCAGCTCCGTGAAGCAGTCCATGGCGCAGTCACCCATCTCCGCGCCCGCCGCGCTCAGGCTCTTCTTCCACGACTGCGCCGTCAGGGTACGTATACATACTACTCGTACATCCGACGGCGAGCCGGACGGCCAGTGATCCAATGTCTAATTAATCTGTCCGGTGTACGACAGGGGTGCGACGCGTCGATCATGATCGTGAACTCCAACGGCGACGACGAGTGGCGGAACAGCGACAACCAGTCGCTCAAGCCGGAGGGGTTCCAGACCATCCTGAACGCCAAGGCCGCCGTGGACAGCGACCCGCAGTGCCAGTACAAGGTTTCCTGCGCCGACATCATGGCCCTCGCCGCCAGAGAATCCGTCTACCAGGTACCACCAGTAATAACTTGCTGCCGGCCGACAGAAAAATCACCTATATACAAAATGCACTGACGCCGACAGACAAATCAACATTTTCAGTTACAATCCATGCATTGTTTTTCAGAGTGGCGGGCCGTACTACGCGGTGGAGTTGGGCCGGTTCGACGGCCGGGTGTCCACCAGGGACAGCGTCGTGCTGCCGCACGCCAACTTCAACCTCGACCAGCTCAACGCCTTCTTCTCCGGCCTCGGCTTCACCCAGCCCGAAATGGTCGCGCTGTCAGGTAAACGAACTGCTCACACGTCACAATCCACCTCACTCTCACTTGTCCAGCACTCTGTTTGCCATGCACGTCTTCGGCTCGACGATCGTCGTCGTCCACATGCCATGCCAGCCTGACCATCTTGCTTGCCTTGTGCGTGAATTCAGGCGCCCACACCCTCGGCGCCGCGGACTGCCCCTTTTTCCAGTACAGGATCGGCAGCGACCCGACCATGGACCCCGGCTTCGCGTCGCAGCTGAAGGGCACCTGCAGCTCCGACCCCAACGCCTTCGCCTTCCTGGACCCGTCGCCGGTGGGCTTCGACAACGCCTTCTACCGGAACCTACAGGGCGGCAAGGGGCTCCTGGGCTCCGACCAGGTGCTCTACTCCGACTGGAGGTCTCGCGGCACGGTCGACTACTACGCGTCCAACCAGGGCGCCTTCTTCGCCGACTTCGTGGCGGCGATGACCAAGCTCGGAAGGATTGGGGTCAAGACACCCGCCACCGGCGGCGAGATACGTCGGGACTGCCGGTTCCCGAACTAGTTAGTTAACCTCGCCGGCACCTGGCAGGTTGGCACTTGACACCATCGTACATTACGACATTGACCTCAATATAGTGCTACACTAGTCTACGACGACTGTATACAACTACAAATTTACAATAAGCTCATGGCTTTGATTCAGGGGCCTGGTGTGTGTATAGTACACTAGCTTCTCATGTGGGCCATGTGGCCTTTGGGTGTTAATTTCAATGTTGCCGTCTCAAGCAACCATTCTTTATGCATGACCTTCTTCTAGCTCATTTACATTTTGTCTAAAGCACAACCGTGGTCTTCATTGCAAGATTTAAAATACGGGTAACAAATATTTAACGGTACACTACCGGAGAGCGAGCCTTTTCCGATGGCGGCAGAGTTTGCCGATGGCCAAGGAATAAGCCATCGGCAAACAGTCCGATTTGCCGATGGCAAAGTAACGCCATCGGAAAACCTATTATTGCCGATGGCCGGACCATCGGCGAAAAAGCCCATCGGCAACCGGCTAGTTTGCCGATGGCCGGGCCTTCGGCGAACAAAAGCCATCGGCCACGAATTTTTTGCCGATGGCCGGGCCATCGGCATATCGCCCCATCGGCAAAATTTGCCAGGAGCGGACGGCGGCAGACGCCGTCACTTTTGCCGATGGCGGCCGCCGTTAGGCCATCGGCAAACCGCCTCATTTGCCGATGGCCGCGGCCAACGGCACACCATGGCCACGTGGCTGCCTGGGGAGCGCCCAGGCCCACCTTAGTTGCCGATGGCCGGCCGGCCATCGGCAAAGAATCTTTTTTTTTGGTTTTTCCTTCCCAATTTTTTTCTGGTGTCTTCCAACCTCACATACAACCCACCTCCAAAGTTTGGGACAATTTTGAATTTTTTAGCTATATTTGGTGAATTATTTCGGTTTCTTTGAATTTTTCCCGCACCTCAAAATTTGAACTGCGGGTACATGAAATAATGCACACTTTTGATTCGAAAAATGATATTCATGATTCTCGGAGTATGTTGAGGCCATATCCAGGAGCTTGCATGAAATTACGACCCTGTTGGCCTCGTAACATGGGTAGTGACGTCGGGAAAGTGTTTTAAAATTCTATTAAATCCAAACGGAGTCCGAAATTGACGAAACTTGACGAGTTGTGTTGGCATCGCATGTGTAGTGTGTGGTAAAAATTTCAAAAAGTTTCGAGCAAGTTGTGACGTCGGATGGTCAAAACCCAGACATCTCCACATGTGATCACGGACGAGGGTGATGAGGTGCACGATGCGAGGACTTAAGAATCCTAGATGCAGCGGCAGACGCGACGCGATGTAGAAGTTGGGGAACATGTGGCGCCTAATGATGAGGACTTAAGAGAGCTCGACAATATTGATAGTGATGACGACAGATCGATGACGAGGATGAGCGCTCGCCGGCAATATTGCCGTTTGCGGAGATAGTTTCTAATCCATGTAATATTGATACCGTTATTTATATTACCTTACATTTATGTTTTCTTTACAAGTACTTGCAATCTACTAATACTAACTGTTTTAATCTTTGTCATTGCGGGCACTCGACAAAATGCCGGGCGGAGGACGGTCGCGCCGACGAACGTCGAGTCCAAGTACATGCACCTCGGGCCCCGGCGGGACCACGTGGAGGCCGGCCACCACGAGGAGCACGTGGAGGCCGGCAACCACGAGGAGGAGGACGACGAGGAGCTTGAGGTGGAGCCGTCGACCAGCAGGGGTGGGAGTAGGCGGAGGACTGCCAGGATGAGGCTGTTTGAGGACGAGGCTGTTTGTGCCGGCGGCGGTGGTGACGACGACGACGACGAGGAGGAGGACGGCGGCGGCGGCGGCGGCGGTGGCGACGACGACGAGGAGGAGGAGACTGCAGGCACCTCGGCTTCCACAGGCACCGCGAAGAAGCCCTTCCAGCGCGGGCCCGCTAGGCTCCCTGAGCACTTGCCGCGCCCTGAGGACCGCCCGCAGATCGTGATCTCTGGGACGTAAGTATCCATTGTTGATTTCTGTACTTGTTCTTATTTCATTTTCGAATTAAAGCGCATACTAACAATTGTTGTGCTTGTGCGTGGGTTGGAGAAAGGTGTCGGCCGGGGAAGTGTTCGCCCATGTCACTAGCATCCAGGGGCGAGTGATTAAGGCAAACTTCCCTGGCTTGGTCACCATCGAGGGGAGGACGATCGTGCCCGACAAATGGCCATACTACTTCCTAATCAAGGACGCACATGGGGAAGTCCTCGCTGAGAAGATCAAGAAGCGGTTAAGGTGAGTCTTTCAATCGCAACGCATATCTCAATACTACGCATTTGTTGGACTTGTCTCAAACAATGGAATGATGTTTGATGCCTGTGTGCAGTTGTACTATAGGTTGGCGGAGGGGCAGGACCCCGATGTGGCGGACCGGCATCAGGACAAGGTGTGCGAGTTGCGGATCAAGGACATGTTCTACGAGGCGCACACCCAGGCCGTCATCTCCTACTACGCCAACTTCAGGGGGGTGAAGGTGGATAAGACCCAGGCCAGGGAGATGATATGTGAGCCGGAGACCGACCTCACCGAGGAGCAGTACATGCAGGTAAATAAGTAGGAAAACATCCGTGATTCCTTATGTGACACATTCAACTCATTATCCGGAAGATCTAATACTTGAATGTCATGCGGACACCTCCGGGCTGGTGCAGCAAGTACGCCGGCCGCGGCGTACGATTGTCGGAGGGTGGCAAACGTCGGCGGCGTACGTGGAGCACGAGCACTTCGGGCGAAGCGCTTGGAAGAGATGGCGAGGTCCGGGGTCTCACACCACCGGGGAGCCGGAACCTCGGCGAGTTCATGGAAACATGGGTATGCTTGTGTTCAACCATTTCTTATAGCGCCGGATTTCATATATCTCTACTTGTAATCATGTTTTCTGTTTTCCTCGCAGAGGAGCACCACCCGGGCAGCCCATCAACGAGTACATGGGGTGGGCCCTTGCTCACAAGGGCCCGCCGAAAGCGCCCTCCACCACGTACGGCTCTTCGGACGGGCCCGAGAAGTACACCAGCCCGGTCGTGTACGACAAGCTCACCAAGTACGCCGCCGCGGCTCGAGAGGCCCATGGCGACACCTACGACGTCACCGCCGAGCCCATAGACCCTAAGCTCGTGATGAGGTTGGGAGGAGGGGAAGCAGCACGGCCGGTTCTATATGGCCCTGAGCGCCATTGACCCGTCCTCGTCCCGACGCGACCGAGATCCGCAAGGAAGACCAGCGTGGGGGCGCACCGCGGGTCCCCATAGCGCCTCGGCGGCCGAGCGGTGCGCGGCCGATCGCGGGTCTTCGGGTAAGTGGAGTTTCATTCGTCGTTCGACCGTTTCACAAATAATGTACCTTGCCTTCAAATACAATCCACCATGCTCGTGTAATATTGCAGGCCACGGTCCAGGAGGTGCTAGCCAACCAGAAGCAGATGGCGCTTGCCTATCAGGAGCACGCGGCCTCGGTTGCGCTGCACTACCAGCAGGCGTGGTCGCAGATGTCCCAGCACATGCGTGCCATGGGAATGAGTGAGCCTCCAGCCGCTTTCTTCGCTCCACCACCAGTACCTCCACTGCCGCCTTTTCTTGCACCTCGTCCGGTGAGTCCCTACATTGCCTATCGCTTTAGCTTGTGATGCCAGTCCGCAGGTACTAATTCCATCACTTGGTCTTTGTGCAGACACAGTCGGAGGGTTCGAACCCAACTCCAGGTGCTAGCCCTCCAGCGGGTGCTTCTCCACAGGGTCCTGCTCCACAGCCCGGTTGGGGTCCTTTCCAGAGCCTCCTCAAGCAGCCGTTCGTCCCGACACCTCCACCGACGCAGGGGTACTCGTGGCCGCCGCAGGGGCAGCCCGGGCCGTCTCAGTTCCCCACGCAGCCGGGGTACTCGTGGCCGCCGCAGGGGCAGCCCGGGCCGTCTCGGTTCCCTCGGCTGCGGCGGCTCGGCCATGGCAAGACTCGTGGCAGCAGCCAGCGCGGCGGCCGCGCAGCCCGCGGGGAGTTGGCTGCGTGGGAGGATGCTTACGGGGGCTCGGGGACCCAGGGGACGGCGCCACGAGCTAGGTAGCTTCTATTCCTTATTTTGGACCTTGTTGTGCCACGTCGGACATGTTTGGCCGATGTAGGACTTGTATGGATGCATTTGGACTTGTGATATGGATTTGTATGCATGGACATGGATTTGATGCTATATTATGTTTGAAATGGCGTATTATTGCGAATATATGTGATGAATGTTGTATATATTGCTTGTGATATCATGCTCGTGATTAAATGTCTTGGGAATGGAAGAAAACAGGGAAAAAAGGCAAAAAAAAAAATCCCCCGGGGGAATTTGGCCCAGCGAACCCCGGGTTTGCCGATGGCCGAGGCCATCGGCAAACTGACCATAAATTTGCCGATGGCCAAAAAAAATCGGGAAATGATTTTCTTAAAACAAAAAAAAAATAAGCCGACGGCCGTGGCCATCGGAAAACATAATTGTTTGCCGATGGCCACGTGGCGTCGGCCATCGGCAAATCCGCCGTCGGCGGCGGCGGGGCGGGGACGTGGCGGTGATTGCCGATGGGGGCCACGGCCATCGGAAAAGTTTGCCGATGGCTTATACTTTTCCCATCGGCAAAAAAATGTTTTCCGATGGAAAGATTGCCGATGGGAGATTGCCGATGGCCACGTCACTTTGCCATCGGCAATCTATTTTCCGATGGCATAGATGGATTTGCCGATGGCTTCAAGCCATCGGCAAAAGCTGTGGATCCGGTAGTGGTAGCTATTTATCAGAAGCTCTATAAAGTTACAGCGATAGCGAATCTACGATAGATAGCGGTTTTTAAAGAAGCCATGAAAAAGACAAGTAACCGATTCATAAAAATATAAAAATTTGATAAACACAAATATGTTTCCAAGGCTTTAGGAGTCTAGAGAACATTACTTAAGATGGCATTATAGCATTGATTCATCAAACTGAAGTGTTCAATGTTTTCAAAAGACCAACTACAAGTCTAATAATTTGGGGAAAAAGTCTACATAGCCCCCCAAACTATTCGTGGTTGACTACTTCACCCCCTAAACTCGGATATCATCATGCCCCCTAAACTTTACAAAACGGTCAAAGGTTTTCGATTATGGTTTTGCCACCATGGCTACCGACATGGACGATGACGTGGCGATGGCCCACATATGTTAGTCACCGATCTCTCGTCTCTCCTCTCCTCTTCCACAAATCACAAGAATAACAAAACAAAGTATACACGGTAACCGGATCTTTTTATAAGAACAAATCATGTGCAATTCCTGCGGATGACGACTAATGGGCTCCAATTTGGAACAAACACAATGCAACTTGATGAGCCGAGCAAACTAAGCCACATGGGCCGAAATGCACACTGGTTCAGTGGTTCTCCTCGAATCTTGATTGAGTGTGTGGAGGGGAAATTGGCTATGCCCGTGTATATGTGTATGCAAAATCGCCTAAGTGACACGCAGGAATGGACGTATCACCGCATCACAATGTCCCCAGCGCGACGACGACCGACGCGGCGTGAGGTCGTGCACAGTGCCATCGCAGTCCCGATCCGACGGTGACCGCTATAGCGTGTGACCGTGTCACCTTCAGGCCGGGACGAGCTCGCGTCCAAACAAACTGCGCGGCCGGGAGGATTCGCACACTGTCGGCGACGACTCATCATCAGACACAGTCATCAGGACACCTACGACGCCGCGCGTCTCGTGGTCAGTCGCCAGGAAAACTACGTGAGGACGACGGTGGTGGCCCTGTGGACTCGGTCATGAGAGCGAGTCTCCAATAGCTCCGTTTCCACGACTAGCTAGCAGAGAGTAGCAGGAGTATTTATTCGTACGAGGATGATGGATGATAGCAGTGTATGGCGAGCGCGTGTCTAGAATTATTTGTCGGGACCGCGCGCTTTATGATTCTTGGAGCAAATTAAAACACTGGAAACTTCTTCTCTTCTAGCAATCACAATTAATTATATTCCCTAATACAAAGTTTGATGGCGTACATGTGTTGCCCGTGCAACCGTGTGCTCCTGGTACAATAACCTATATGCATGTTGATTCTTTATTCACTCTTCCTATCCTTCAGTCAGACTGAAATATTGGCAACATTTCAGGCAACGATGAACGTGCTGACACAGGGTGGTCTTGGCTCTGTATCCCTACAACGGATGGGTATCGGATGGCTAGCCTCGTCGCCTGATGTGCCATTCCGTTTTTAGGCGAATGAGGTATAGAATGTCCCTTCTTTATTTAGTTGTCTTTTATCACTATTTTTATTTTTTAAACGATTTAATTCAAATATTCTTACATAAAGATGTAATTAAGTATTTTTTATGCGAAGATGTAGTTTCAATCATTGCTTACCATAACGATATTTTCACTACTCCGGCCTGTAAGAGCAAGGTCAACAATACAACCAAGTTATTTGGCTATAAGATAAGTTATAAGAGCCAAGCTATACAATAAGTGTCTTTTGTTTGTCTTGAAAAGTCTCTCTCTCCTATTCCTTCTCAAAACACTTGCTACGTGGCCCACTAATGTATATGCTTTTGTGTCCAACTTGGTGCTTGCATTTTTAGATAAAGGATATGTCAATATCCGGCACTTGGTGCTTGCATGGGAGCCAAGCTCTCATTTCTCTCCTTTCTTCTTCTCTCCTCCACATCAGAATTAGTTTAGCTATAAGTCTGTTATTGTACTTCCTCTAGTATGTCCTCACTTTCTCTGTTATACATTGTATATTTATATGGTGTAGTTGGCTTGCATATTGTTGTCCTTCTTTGCAATTGCAACTAAGTTGAAAGACAGTTAGAACTAGAAGAACTTCATATATTGAGTTACTGACAAAGTTATCATAAGCATCTCACTATCACAGACACATATATGTCTATAGTGGGAGTATTTTGAGTTAATCTTATACTATAACAAACATGGTAGGGGGTGAGTGTGTTCAAACTTCAAAGGCATAGGGTGAATGTGTGAATTGGTGATTGTACATGTATGAGCCTCTATGTCTGTAGCGGGTTTTGTGTAAACGTAAAAAACAGAGGGAGTGGCAGAGTATTTTCTCTACCTCAATCATGCTGATCCAACTGCTGATGGAATTGGCAGTTGGAAAGGACGAGGAAAGCCACGCGCCAGTGCGCCCGGCCGGCGTCCGCCTATAAATCCCAGGCAAGATGCAAACCTCCGTTCCAACGCGCCATATCGCTTTCGACCAGCCTCGATCAAACGAAATAACTACCTACGGGCCACGGCCAGCTGCCACGCTTTTGGTGAGACGCACGCAACAAACACTGAAATACAACAGCTTGGATTTGAAAGCCAGGCTGCCGGGAGAGAGAGACACAGTGTAGTTTGTATCATTCATTCATCGATGGCGAGGCTTAGGCTGGTGTTCTTTGTCGCCGTCGTCGTGTCCGCGGCGCTGACGCCGCCGTCCGCCGTCGCGCAACAGCTGAGGCCGGACTACTACGCCAGCACCTGCCCCAACCTCGAGAACATCGTCCGGGGCTCCCTCAGGCAGTCCATGGCGCAGTCCCAGATCGCCGCGCCCGCCGCGCTCAGGCTCTTCTTCCACGACTGCGCCGTCATGGTACGCACGCACGAACCTACTTATTATCCCCAGGCTCCGCGCTAGCAGCGCACGCAGCCAATTGACCGAGCTCGATCGCCATCTCTGCGGATGCAGGGCTGCGACGCGTCGATCATGATCGTGAACTCCAACGGCGACGACGAGTGGCGGAACACCGCCAACCAGTCTCTCAAGCCGGACGGGTTCCAGGCCATCCTGAGCGCCAAGGCCGCCGTGGACAGCAACCAGCAGTGCCAGTACAAGGTGTCGTGCGCCGACATCATCGCCCTCGCCGCCAGAGAAGCCGTCTACCTGGTAAGTGCTATTCGTCAGCCTCCATACTGTTAGTTGCTACTTGCTTCAAAAAGAATATAAAATCTTGTTACATATATTGCTGTGCATGTAACTAACTCTAACTTTCTCCATGCATCGGTTGCAGAGTGGAGGGCCGTACTACCAGGTGGAGCTCGGCCGGTTCGACGGCAAGGTGTCGACGAGAAACAGCGTCCGGCTGCCGGCCGTCAACTTCACCCTCGACCAGCTCAACACCTTCTTCTCCAGCCTCGGCTTCTCCCAGGCCGAAATGGTCGCCCTCCTCGGCGCGCACACCCTGGGCGCGGCGGACTGCCCCTTCTTCCAGTACAGGATCGGCAGCGACCCGAGCATGGACCAGAGCCTGGCGTCGCAGCTGCGCGGCACCTGCGCCTCCAACCCAAACAGCGGCTTCGCGTTCTTCGACCCCACGCCAGTGAACTTCGACAACGCCTTCTACCGGAACCTGCAAGGCGGCAGGGGGCTCCTGGGCTCCGACCAGGTGCTGTACAGCGACCAGAGATCCCGCGCCGCCGTCGACAACTACGCGTCCAACCAGGCCGCCTTCTTCTCCGACTTCGTGGCGGCGATCACCAAGCTCGGAAGGATCGGGGCCAAGACGGCGGCCACCGGCGAGATACGCCGCGACTGCAGGCTCCCGAACTAGCTAGTGAGGGCAGCAGTAGCTAATTAGTTGGTTAGCCTTGCTGGCCGATTCACATCATGATACAATGATACATGATACAGTCGTTATACATGATACATGTATATGTACCATATATATTACAGTATACATCATATATAAGAGTATAAATATATATAATCTATGACGGCTGTAATTATAACAAGTTGATGGCATTGATTAAGTGGCCTCATGTCTTTGGCAGTATCACCGGACAGTTTTTTGTCCCAAAGAGTTTTGTCTACTTAAGAATTTACTATCCTCCGGTTTGTTTGATATACTTGTATCTACATCAATCTATGTGTATTGGAGTAGACTGAGATAAAAAAAAAACTTTCAACCTAATTCTCTAAGAGCAAGTATTATAAGGTAATACAAGAAGGTTGTAAGAGTTGCCATGTCACTTTTGTGCTGAGTTGAAGGAGAGAGAAGAGGAAAAAGAGAAGAGTGGGTTGTTAGCTTACAGTCAGCTGATGCACATGTTTCAATGTACTTTGTCAGAGAAAAAGGTGTGCCTGATATTAATGATTCAACCTATGTCTCAACGAAACCACTATATATGTAGGCTGTTAGGTAGTTGTATATGACATGACAAACTCATACAGTTCGCTTAGCCATGCTCTTATTAAACTTGCTCTAAGATATATCTAGGCAAAAGATGTTGGACATCTAGGCAGCATCGATTTAGCAATCCTTTCTCCGAGGAGAGTGTACCACACGTCCCAACCCCTAAGTGTGTACAAACCTTGAATGCCCTAGAGCTGATCAGTGGTGGAAGATGGATACAAATTACAAATTAAAGTGTAGCACAACTAAACCAAGAGAGCTCTGTAGGGCTCGATTCATGGTGGAGACATATAAGGAAAAGAACATTGGAGAAAATCAGGACGTAGAAGGTGAGAAAATGGTCGAGGAAGCTCTTGGCAACCGTTGCTGACGCGATCGTCGACAACAACTGGGTTCGTCACTTGCAGGGCCGGTATCACTCGAGTTGATTGGGGAGGTTAGCATGCTCTTCGACCTCCATGAGGAGGTGCAACTGACCCAGCAGCCGGACACTTTTGCGTGGGGCCTCAGGGTGGATGGACGCTACTCGGCGGCGTCGGCCTACGGAGCAATGTTCCTTGGCGGTTCGGTACCGCACGGAGCAAGGGAGATTTGGAAGACATCGGCT
Organism: Themeda triandra; assembly: GCA_018135685.1. Taxonomy (NCBI): domain Eukaryota; kingdom Viridiplantae; phylum Streptophyta; class Magnoliopsida; order Poales; family Poaceae; genus Themeda; species Themeda triandra. The sequence continues at coordinate 148,721 of JAENPR010000895.1, forward strand.
CCGCCTCGTGTGCATTTCTTTGCATGGCTAGCCATGCATGGTCGTTGCTGGATGGCTGAGAGGCGTTTCCGACATGGCCTGCAACAGGATGACATCTGCATTCTCTGCGACCAAGGTTCGGAAACCATAAGCCACATCATCATTGGCTGCTGCAACAGCCGGGAGGTCTGGCATCGCTGGTTGGACAGGCTTAGGCTTCTGAACTTGGTGGTGGCGTTGGACATGGACGCCTTCAAGTGGTGGCTCACGTCCCGCAAGCAGTTGCCCGAGGAGCTTCGTAGGGGTTTCGACTCTTGCTTCCTCTTGGTTGGTTGGCGGCTATGGAAGGAGAGGAATGCAAGGACATTCAACAATTCTCATACTTCAGCGGCGCTCCTTGTGGCTGATATCTGGGCGGAGGCCGAGGAGTGGAGCACCGCCGGTTTCAGGAGGATCTCGCCACTGCTAATTAGGGCGGGTTTTTATTCGGTTTTCTGTTTTTCGTGTTTGGGTTAGTTGTGTCGAACCTTGGGATGATAACCTTGGTTAACATCCCATTATCTGCTTAATAAAAAACGCGCCAGTGGCGTGATCGAATAAAAGAGAAATGAAAGTACGGTGCCGAGGCCCTACCTAGCACTAGCATTGAATTTTGTGTCCTCCGATCCACCACTTGAGGTGATGGTGTCTTGTTTGGTTGTAAATGCATTATATACGTACTATTTCATTATTCAGACCAGCTGTTTGCATTTGGTATAATAGTAATAGCTCTACCATTTTCTACTTAAAAAACACCAAAAGAGAAGTTTTAACTCTTCGTGAGGTTGAAAGGTGACCAAGTCAAAGCCATGCAAGCTAGTGTACCGCCCTCTCAAATTGGTGTACAAAACAAACTGGTCGACAAGACAAGGCCATCTGACAAGGCCATCTAAGAGGGAGTTAATTAGCCACCAAAGCGGCTGCAATCGAGTCAGTGTGTCCAACGAATTTAGTTTGTACTACAGTCCGTGCCACCACAGAAACGCCCAGCGGCGCAAACAGTGAGTAGTCCATTTCTTTCCAAATTATAAGTCACTTTAATTTTTTTAAACATTTATTTTATTGCTATACAACTAAACAGACGTTAGAATTAGATAAATTACAAAATGGAAGTATCAATAAAGTCGAAGCGACTTAAACTTTGGAACAGAGGGAGTACCTGTGTTGATGCTTTAGTTGGTGATTTATCAATCAATATTGCTTCCGTCCCTAAATATAAGACATGGTTTGACATGGCACAATATTTAAAATCATACTTTGACTAGCAATTCCTCTTATATAATATATAATTTATGACAACAAAATATAACTCCTCTTAAAATGAATGTAAATAGATAATACAACCACTTTTTAAGTACAAACTTTTCATCTAATTAGACTGTGGGGAGAGTAAAGATGCTCACTAGCTAGTTGGCTACTCTCTGTCCGTTTTAAATTATAAGCCATTTCAAAAATCTTCGAGAGTCAAAATTTTTTAAGTTTGACTAAATTATACATTAGGATAATAATATTTATGATGCTCATTAAGTATCATTAGATTCTTTATTAGTTACATTTTCATAGTACATCTATTAGATGTCACAAATGTTTATAATTTTCTCTATAATTTTGGCTAAAATTGAAAAACTTTGACTCTTCAAGATTCTTAAAATGACTTACAATCTAGAATGACGGGAGTACCTCACTTCACCGTGCTATCCATCTAGATTAAATTTAATGTTATTACTTCACTGTTTTTTATCTCGATCATCAAAACAGATGATGTTCAATCACTAGCTGCTACCACTTCACTGTCTTTCTTCCACCGGAGACCACATCAAACTTAATTTATGGGGGTAATTATCGGTTGTCCAAGGCATGTAATTTAGCACATGATGATGGACAAGCCTCATCTGCTTTGGCGTGGACGATGCTGATACGTGCCCCGGTGCACGTGGACTCGGCACACGGTTCCTCCGGTGCTAGCTGATCGGTATGCGTCACCAGTGCACCACGCACAATTAGCACTAGAGACGCGGCATCATCTAGCTTTCACCACCACCGTGTTATGTTGCATCGTCGTCGATCGATCCATCCATCCATATAATGCCTTGCGCCATCGGCATCAGATGATCGACCTGCACTGTTTCCAAACCTAATGCTTGCAAGTGCACCCTGCACACACAATGCATGCGCGCGCTCCACTACACTCGATCTATCGGCCATCTCCAAATTAATGGACGTGCCAATGGCATGTCACTTTCAGCTACTAGTGAGTGTGTGTCGCTTCAGTAGTAGTAGTACCCAACTGAACTGCTATCCTTTACTGTGCTTGTGACTTTAGACAGCGTGCCGATTAAGCAAATGCCAAGCTGCCATGTACCGCATTTCGTTGTCCACCAGGGTCGGGCTATATATGCGCCTATGCCACGTGCATGTTCTGATGGGTCGGTGGTGACCTCATGATTGTGATGAAACGCTTGATAACTAACTAGCTATTTCCTGTACGTAACAGCACGATCAGCGTGATCTCCTGCATGCGTTCCTCCAGAGTCCAGTGTCCACTCGCCCGTGCGCAAGTGTTCCATTTCATTCCACACATCATCTCCAAATTACTCCCCCAAGTTTAGCCTATGTTCATCAACATTTGGTTCAATTTACTCCCTCTAACTATTTTAGTTGATTGTTATTTTTGTTCCTCCACGTATAGATTGAGTTCTTATATAAAATTTGTTGTCATGACAAATATTGCTTACTTTTTTGAAACTAGGTATTTGATTGATTCGGAAAGTAAATAATGAATTAACATTAGATTACAAATCGCAATGATGATGAGAAAATCATAACGAGGAAGTGAGGTGTGGCAATGCACCCAACCACACTTAGGTTCAAATCTCGTCTTGACTGAATATGGATGTCTAATAAAGAACCATATAGTTCCTCCTAGGTTCGATCTCGTTTTGTGAGAAAATCATAATATGATGTGAAGGACCGGAATCGGCGACCAGAGGGGGGGTGAATGGGAGCCTCAAATTTCTTTTGAAATATTTGGCCTATGTCCCAAATTCAAACCCCAAGAAGTAAATGAAACACCGTGATGTCCACGACCCAAATAAGTGGGTGGATGTTCCCTAGGAACACAGCGGGACACCACAAACCTAACGCAACAAACGGAAGTCGAATCGGAGCTCAAACGACAAAGATGTGAGCAAATCGAGAAATCAAAGCTACTGAAAATTCGTTGGAAAATCTGCAAGAATATAGTTCATCCTCCTGAGCCAAAATTTCATCCCTGCAGAACAAACACAACCAAGAAAATCGTTGGATTTTATCGTCACACGAAGGTGCACGACCTACCAACAACTTTGAGCCCTCCAACCGAAAATTCGCACTTCACTGCGAAGAACAGCAGTCTCTTCACGTGGATCAAGCTGAAGCACTAAAATTATTTCTATGAACCACGCCACTTGCTTCAGGTCACCACCTTTTGGTGCTCATCCAGAAATCACGTAGAAGCAAAAGGAAGAAACTTTTCCAACCGTGAATTTCATCTCAAAGAAAAAGAATTAATTAATACTTCAGTAAAAACCAATGATTGCTTCGGTAAATCGAAAGCAAGATACTCAAGCTTTTCTAACCAAACAAAATTGACGCAATTTCAGTGCTGCACTTGTCGTTCAACCTGCTGTCCGAGAGTCAGCTGATTCTTTGAACGAAAAAGATTCCACCGCTAAAGACTAAAGGGACGGAAGCAAGACAAACAGGCGGAGATGCGCTGCTGCACTCAGTCAACTCCGACCAAGGCCGGTGTGCTGGATGAGTACTACTCCGTAGTCGACAGCAGCAACAGGAAGAAGACAGCAGAACGAAGAAAAGCCGGTGGGGGGAGAATCAAGATCCACTGCCAGCGTTGCTCGATCAGTGAGCTTGCTCAACACCTGAGTGTTGGCGCTGGTAGTGCTGCAGCAGAATCAAAACGAGAGCCCTCCAAGAACACATGAACCGAGAATAACGACAGCTAAGAACAGGGTACCGAACGAATCGAAAAAGCAGATGGATCTCTCTCGATGCAGCAGCTCTTGAGCTGAAATTTCGCATAGGCAAAATTCACTATAGCACCGATCTATTTCCAAGAAATCATCACCTGAGACCAACCCAAACTCTAGAAAACGCAGATCACAGCTAGCACAAAAATAGAAGAAAAATAAGCCACGAAAATCACAGCGAAATAAGATGAAGCCCGGAGGGCACGAGGAGGATTCGGGCCTCCATTCCCAAACAAAAATCCCAAAGATACAACTACGAATTTCTCAGATTTTTGGACCTCTCCCACTCATGAACACTAGGCTAGAAAGAGAGGGGAAAATAAAATGCAAGAGAGGTGAGGGGAAGGAGACCCTCATCCTTTATTTATAGGGGCATGACTATTTTACATTCCTTCTTTGCCCTTGGATACATGAGGAGCCACACCACTTAGCCAGGGGCATAAGGGTCCAACTCAGGCTTCACTTGATCCGACGGCCACCACGCCTTCTCACCGGTAGCCTTGCTTCCAAGCAATCTCCCCGATGCCGCCACGTGTCGTCCGTCCGCACGGGACCTCGCCCCCGGTTTTGAGGCGCAAACCGGGAAACTCGCCACCGATGGTTTTGAGGCGAAACCACCAAACCCTCCGCGAGTAGCGTAGCCCATACGCATCCCCCGCCGTGTACACTTACGCTCGTCGATGTCCCAGCTGTCAGCCACCACGGCTGGCCACCCGGTCCTCAGGTCCCTCGATCCAAGCCTCACGTCCGCCCTTCACCGCACCTGGTCCGTCAGCACGGCACGCCCTACTTGATCTTCACCGACCGTCGACCACCGTCTCCGAGCTCGACACCTGCAGACAACATGAGCCAAGAGACACCATTGTTTGACACGTATCCGCGTGCCATCGGTTAGTAAGAACACACACACGCCTTGTGTTGGCATGTTGACAATCACTCATCACACAAAGGTCCACACAATGGTTAACCATGTGTCCTCAATCTCCCCCTTGATGAGTGCATTGTCAACACCAACACAAACCAGAGACAACCCATCCAAATGACCAAGAGCCAAAGACAAGCAGAAAACAGGTCATTTGCAATGAGCAAAGCAAAGTCACAACTTGGTCCCCAAAGACATGGGCAACAGCTCGACGCGACCAAGAAAACCAAAGCTAGCCCTCAAGAAGAGGCAAAAGGCTCAACACCACTAGCAAAGCAAAAAGCACCTGAAAAACGGCTCAACACCACTAGCAACGCAAAGAGCACCTGAAAAACGGCTAGACCCTCAAGAAGAGGCAACGGCTCAACACATCTAGCAAAAACAGCTCAAACCGGAGTGCAACTCCCCCTTGACAAATGCATACTCACAAATGAACTCTCTGGATTTGTGGATGTTTCTCCCCCTTGTTGACATATGCACTTATCAAGATTAGATCAAAAAAGAGACTGCAACTCCCCCTCAAATCATGCCATGAAAGAAATGCAAAAGACAGAGCTTCACAGGTATAGCAATTTGAATACATGGATGATCTAGCAAGTATGGCAAGTGTATAGCAAAAGGCACAAGACAAAACCAATGCTCAAGCTGATCAAGTGGTACGGAATATGAAACATAAGCATTTGATCAGGTGTTGGGCATTTTATAAAAGGTGTTCACCAAAAAGAATAGCACCTTGCACATATAGCGCGGAGATCAAAACAAGTGCTAACACATGTATACAAGAGTGAACTACCCCATATAACGGTCACACATCATGTCTCAAAGATACACTTAACAACACTTGTTACTACAACATTGATCGATTTAAAATAGTAGTTAACAAGGTTTCATTTAGACATGTGTGCATGAGAGGATCAAAAGCTGTCCGCCAAAAAGATTGTTTTTATCATGTTTTTCAACCACGCCGAGTTCATCCCTTAGTGCAAGTGGGAAGCTGTCTCGTCACGAGTGGTTGTGGACTAGCACTACAATGCCCAAGTTCATCTCACTCGAGTGAATGAGAAGCAATCTCGTGACATTGCCGTGGGACGAGAAAAGATCCAACTCAAAACTTTTCATCATTTCTTAGCTTAGACATCAAGTTTTAGCACAAGATTATCAAGAGATCCGAGCTAAGTGAATGACTCAAGAAACATGAGACATAGCAACTCAAGCATACACATGAAAGCAACGAGGTTCTCACAAAACCTACACATGCTAGTTGCCATCTCAAAGGTGAACAATTTTCGAGTTGCATCAAGATTTAAGCATGTTCACATTTAGAAAACAGGCTTAGCTCATAACATGTAACAAGTGATCAGAAGAAGCCTAAGCCGCAAGCTCCAAGTGACATATACAAGTCATACTAGCAAGATCATGAATGTAATCAAAACTGCTATAGTCATGAAGCTCAACAAAGGTAATATGATACATGATGATATGCAATATGATACACATGAAAACCAAAGAAACAAAAGCAAAGAAGAAAGCCAAAGATCATACTATACATCAAGATACGGCTACCCTACTCTAAAAAGGGTAGCAAATGCCCAACTCCGCTCTCAAGTGGGCAAACCGGGTTTGATCGAGGGGCTTTGTGAAGATATCGCAAAGTTTGTTCATGGGTTCTCACAGTGAAGGTCTATGTCTCCTTTCTCTTGGTGATCTCTCAAGAAGTGATATCGAATCTCAATGTGCTTGGTTTTTGAGTGGAGTACTTGGGTTCTTAGCAACGCTAATGGCACTAGTCTTGTCATCCGAAAAGAGGCACTTTCCTAAAGTTCAACCCATAGTCTCTCAAGGTAGCAACCACCCAAAGCAAGCGAGAACAACACGCGGCGAAGCGACATACTCGGCCTCACAAGTGGATTGGGAAATAGAAGACTGTTTGCGAGAAGACCAAGAGATCAACGACGAACCCAAAAACTCACAAGTTCCCAAAGTGGACTTTCTCTTAATTCGATCACCCGCATAATCGCATCGAATAACCCGAAAGAGAAAGAGATGAAGAGGTCGAGTACCATAGACCAAGCTCGGGAGTGAAGCGAAGGTACCGTAAGATGCGTTTGATGACTGCCGATGCGAAGTGCGCGGTGAAGACCGGAAGTGTGCGCAAAGCGACGGCGAACTGGATGTCGGGCCTTGTCGCCGTCAGTACAAGCAACAACCCGATCATGCTGCGGTACTCCTTCCGGTCCACAACTTCTCCTTCTAGATCGGCATCCAAGGCGGTCGTGGTCGACATGGGAGTTTGAAGTGGCTTGGCATCACCCATGTCGAAGCGCTTGAAGATCCTTCGTGTACTTGCCTTGATGTACAAATGTCCCTTCTCGAGTTTGCTTGATTTGCAAACCGAGAAAGAACGTCGCTCACCCATCATGCTCATCTCAAACTCCCCGCTCATCATATCGAAAACTTTGCAACAAGAGCATGTGACGAACCACCAAAAATGATGTCATCGACATAAATCTGCACCAAGAGAGTGTCACCGCCATGCTTGAGGAGAAACAAGGTTTTGTCAACCGACCCCATGGTAAAACCCTTGCCCGAAAAAAGGACTTGATCGCTCATACCATGCTCTCGGGGCTTGTTTGAGACCATATAGGGCTTTGTGGAGTTTAAAGACATGATCGGGATGCTTGGGATTTTCAAAACACGGGGGTTGCCTCACATACACCTCCTCATCTATGAACCCATTCAGAAAAGCACTCTTTACATCCATCGATACGACTTGAACCCTTTCGAAGCTGCATAGGCTAGGAAGATCCTAATGGCTTCTAAACGGGCAACATGAGTGCAAAGGTTTCCTCATAATCTATCCCCTCTTTCCGACGGTACCCCCGAGCAACCAACCTAGCCTTGTTTCTCACCACAACCCCATCCTCACTCTGCTTGTTCTTGAACACCCACTTGGTTCCTATGGGATGACACCGAGGTGGAGGTGGCACTAAAACCCACACTTGGTTTCTCTCAAAGTTCTCAAGCTCCTCATGCATGGCATTCACCCAATCTGGATCGTTAATGCCTCAACCACTTCTTTGGGTTCGAAATTTGCAACAAAAGCGAGAATGTGTAAAGTGTGAAATCTCATAAGATCGTTGCGAGTGACCCGCTCATTTATGTTACCGATCATGGTTGAAGGAGGATGGCGATGCTGAATGTGTCGCGGTGCTTCCCTTGATGATGACGCCTCCCCCTCAACAGGAGCTGGGGCTCCCTCAGGTGCAGCTGGAACAAGCTGAGGAGTCTCGTCGTACGGTCCCCATGTGGTAGAAGATGTGGGAGTGGGACCGTCAACGGAAGTAGTCGTCGCAGGGTCAACTGGGACAGCCGGTGGAGTCGGCTCGGGATCACCCCAATCGTCATCGTCCTGCTCCTCCTCCACAAAGATGCTCTTGTTCATCTCCTCATCACCTGCACTTTCAAAGATAGAAGAAGAACAAGGTGCGGTCTCGTCGAAGGTGACTTCACAAGTCTCCATGACACGGTTAGTTTCAAGGTTAAGTACTCGATAAGCATGCGAATGAGATGCATAACCAAGAAAAATCCCGTCGAAGATCTTGATTCAAACTTGTCTAAGTTTCCCTTCTTTAAAATAAAGCACTTGCGGCCAAACACTCGAAAATGGCTCACTTTGGGCAAGCGGTCAAACCGCAACTCATAAGAAGTCTTCTTCGTAAAAGCTCGAAGGAAGATGCGATTTGAAACATAACAAGCCGTGTTGATCGCTTCGGCCCAATAGCGCCTAGGAGTCTGTGCTCATCAAGCATCGTCCCGGCCATCTCAACAAGGGTCCGATTCTTGCGTTCAACAATCCCATTTCTTTGTGGGACATACGGCGAGGAAAAGCGATGTTCAAGACCTATGGATGAACAAAAAGTCTCAAAATGAGTATTCTTGAATTCAGTGCCATTGTCACGCGAATAGCTCGCATGGCATGCTTTGGTAACTCATTTTGCAACCTTAAGATCAAGTCATGAACATGAGTAAAAGCCTCATCTTTGCTCTCCATGAAAAAGACCCACGAATAGCGAGAAAAGTCATCAACCACAACCAACACATACCACTTTCCACCATCGGCCGGACCCGAGCTGGACCTACGGTGTCCATATGTAAAAGCTCGCCGGGCCCCTTGGTCATCACTTGGTTCACGGGAGGATGAGAAGCTGCAATCATCTTCCCGTGACGGCACAGAAGACAAACAAGATCCTTCTCAAACTTGAGCTTGGGCAAACCTCGAATTAGATCAAGTGAGCTCAATCTTGCAAGCAAGTCGAAACTCAAGTGACCAAGTCTGCGGTGCCACTTCCGAGCTCGAGGAGGAGTTTGCCATCAAACGGCGGGAAAGACCAAATGAGCGAGAAAAATCAGCACGAAACACTTTCCCAAAAGACACGATCTTGCAAACGAGGTTCTCCCGAGCATCAAGAACACGACAAAGTCTTGGCTTAAATCGAACCTCAAAACCGTCATCAAGAAGCCGAGAAACAAAGCGAGATTGAAGTGCAAATTTGAAACCAAGGCCACATCCTTAAGCACAAAGTTCTCATTCAGACGGATGGACCCACGGAAAGCACTTTACCCTTGCTGTTATCCCCAAATGTAATGTATTCACTACACTTCATTTGGGTGAGGCCGGAGAACCATTTTGAGTTCCCGGTCATGTGTCGAGAGCAACCGGAATCAACTAGCCACGTGTTCTCCAGCCCTTCATCCCGCATCAATGGCGAGACATGGGATGAGCAAATGATCCAACACCGGGGTTAGTAAAGCGAGGAGAAAACCGGTGTTGGCTCATTCGCCCACGAGAAGTGTTAACAAAAACATCATGCATGCCATGTCCCATTTGAGTAGAGCGATCACCACGACGAGAAAAACGTGGTCCGCTCATCCGTAAGACCGAAAGCCACGGTCACGAGATCCAAGGTCATAAGAAAAACCGAACCCCGCCGGCACGACCACCTCGTGGTCTCACACCTTGAGGCCTAGGTCCTTGAGGTGTTGCACCTCTTGGCCTAGCACCGTGCCCTCGGAAACGTGGAGCAAACACACCATGAGTAGAGTTATGGAAAAGCTCATACTCATGCCGCTCATCTCTCTTCCTCCGAAAGCGAGAACTCAAACAAGTGACCATCATGGTGACAATAATCACAGTGATACACCTCTCTCTTGGGTGATGGTTTACTCACTCTCTCATGGGTATGGGTCACTCTTTGGGTTTGCTTGTTCTTTGGAGGGGTTTAATAGAGATGTCGGGAAGTGTGTCAAGTGGGTTCCTTAGGTGGTTTGGCTTGGGAGTCCACACTTGTTTTGGAGGTGAAGCTTTGGGAGGTTCCTCAAACACACCATCTTTCACACCGGGCTTGTTAGGTGTGGTGGAGTGATTTTGATCAACTTGGGAGTAGTGGAAGGCTTGGTGGATTTCTCGGATGCACTCATACCACCTTTGTGTTCACCAACCTTACCAAAAACATTTTCACCCTTCCCACCTGTAGTAAAGCCTAATCCCGTTGTGTCAGTTCCCCTCTTGAACTGACTCATCATCATGCCAAGCTGTGGTTCACTGCAAGACAACCAACTGAGCATGGACCGAAGATTTGTGATTTCTTCTTCAGCCCTTTTCTTGTTATGCCTACAAGAGTCTAGTTCTAGTTCCAAAGCTTCACAACAAGCACATCTAGAAACTTGACTAGTTTTCTCTAGCATGGCAATCCTAGTCATTTTCTCACCTAGCTCGGACTTCACTCATCACAAGATTTGCAAGGACTCACGAGAGATAGACCTAGCCTTAACCTCATCAAGCTCATCTACCAAAGCCACATACTTGGACGCACATCAGCTAGGTTCGCCATATGAATGGCACAAGCATCACACTCGGACTCATCGAGATGTGCACAGACTCCCTAACGAGACTCTAGCTCTTTGACAAACAAGCTCCCACTTAGCCTTGAAATCTTTTCTCTCACGAGCAAAGCACGCTTAAGCAAAGCATCTTGACTAAGCAAAGTGGTAGTCAAGTTATCAACCTCGCAGCAAGGGACTCGAGATTTTGTTCTACCTCGGGCTCGGTGTCGTCGTTCTTCTCAATGCTTGGGGTAGACTCGTCGAGTGCCATGGTGCAGTAGCCTCCAAGCTTGGAGTCAGCGAAGAAGCACAGCCCGTTGAACTTGTTCTCGACCTTTTGCTCGGCCTCATCATCGCTTGGGGGTGAGCCGTTGTCGGAGTCGTCGTCGAGATCGGCGAGGATGCGAGGAAGGCTCGTTGCTTCGCCTCTTGCTTCTCCGGGAACTTCTTCTTGACCGCCTCCTTGTCGAATCTTCCCTTGTACTTGTACTTGTACTTGGGTGTGGAAGACTCATGCTTGTCCTTGCGCTTGCTGTAGTCGTTCTTGTTGTTGTAGTGGTTCTTGTCGGCCTTGGGACAGTTGGCGACGTAGTGGTCGGGATCTCCACACCCGAAGCATCCTTGCTTGGTGATGCCACGCCGGCGATTCAAACGGTTGTTGTGAAACCGTGAGAACCGGCTAATCACCAAGGCGAGCTCGTCGTCCCCAAGAGCCTCCACCGCTCCCTCGTAGCCGAGACCCGAGAAGACAAGGCAAAAGACAGTTTGTGAAGGGTTAGTCAAAGAACTTGAACCTCCTGTACACGAGACCAAAGCCATGGTAGGGGCAGACGGATTTCGATCCTCGCCGCGTCGATGGTCAATCTCGGTGGACTTGAGCTTATCGAACGGCTCATCCACGGTGAGAGTCTCATAGCCGGGCGATTCGATGATCGCCGAGACCTTTACTTCCCAAACCCTCCGATCTAGAGCATATAGAAGCTTAAGCGCTCTCTCGATGACCGTCATAGGGCATCGAGGGTTGTTTGCCCTCATCTTGTTCACGATGGTTTGAAAGCGAGTGAACAAAGAATCAATAGATTCACTATCGGTTTGAACAAAGTTCTCGTACTCTCTCTTGTGTGTCTCATAGAGTCTCGGTCTTGACATGGGCAAGTACCCTCATGGTATTTCGAGTCTAGATCAGATCTCTCGAGCGATGGTACAATCGAAACACGCTCAAATTCCTCCATAGAAAGAGCGAGAAAACAAGACGGTTGGCGTGTTGTTCGCCTTGTGTTGGTCGATCTGTGCTTGGTCAACACGGGCAGCAAGTACCACGTAGTCCGCATTCTCACGAGATCTCCCAAACACGCGAATCAATCCCTTGGAGATGCGCCGACATGCAGATCTTCCAATAGGGATAGTTCTTGCCATCGAAGTGCGGTGGCTTTCCAAGCCAACGGTTCTCCATGATGTCGCCTTCGGGGATCACGGACCGATTAAGGTGAAGTGATCCTTAACCGGCTCCGATACCAATTGAAGGACCGGAATCGGCGACCAGAGGGGGGGTGAATGGGAGCCTCAAATTTCTTTTGAAATATTTGGCCTATGTCCCAAATTCAAACCCCAAGAAGTAAATGAAACACCGTGATGTCCACGACCCAAATAAGTGGGTGGATGTTCCCTAGGAACACGGCGGGACACCACAAACCTAATGCAACGAGACGGAAGTCGAATCGGAGCTCAAACGACAAAGATGTGAGCAAATCGAGAAATCAAAGCTACGAAAATTCGTTGGAAAATCTGCAAGAATATAGTTCATCCTCCCGAGCCAAAATTTCATCCCTGCAGAACAAACACAACCAAGAAAATCGTTGGATTTTATCGTCACACGAAGGTGCACAACCTACCAACAACTTTGAGCCCTCCAACCGAAAATTCGCACTTCACTGCGAAGAACAGCAGTCTCTTCACGTGGATCAAGCTGAAGCACTAAAATTATTTCTATGAACCACGCCACTTGCTTCAGGTCACCACCTTTTGGTGCTCATCCAGAAATCACGTAGAAGCAAAAGGAAGAAACTTTTCCAACCGTGAATTTCATCTCAAAGAAAAAGAATTAATTAATACTTCAGTAAAAACCAATGATTGCTTCGGTAAATCGAAAGCAAGATACTCAAGCTTTTCTAACCAAACAAAATTGACGCAATTTCAGTGCTGCACTTGTCGTTCAACCTGCTGTCCGAGAGTCAGCTGATTCTTTGAACGAAAAAGATTCCACCGCTAAAGACTAAAGGGACGGAAGCAAGACAAACAGGCGGAGATGCGCTGCTGCACTCAGTCAACTCCGACCAAGGCCGGTGTGCTGGTTGGATGAGTACTACTCCGTAGTCGACAGCAGCAACAGGAAGAAGACAGCAGAACGAAGAAAAGCCGGTGGGGGGGAGAATCAAGATCCACTGCCAGCGTTGCTCGATCAGTGAGCTTGCTCAACACCTGAGTGTTGGCGCTGGTAGTGCTGCAGCAGAATCAAAACGAGAGCCCTCCAAGAACACATGAACCGAGAATAACGACAGCTAAGAACAGGGTACCGAACGAATCGAAAAAGCAGATGGATCTCTCTCGATGCAGCAGCTCTTGAGCTGAAATTTCGCATAGGCAAAATTCACTATAGCACCGATCTATTTCCAAGAAATCATCACACGAGACCAACCCAAACTCTAGAAAACGCAGATCACAGCTAGCACAAAAATAGAAGAAAAATAAGCCACGAAAATCACAGCGAAATAAGATGAAGCCCGGAGGGCACGAGGAGGATTCGGGCCTCCATTCCCAAACAAAAATCCCAAAGATACAACTACGGATTTCTCAGATTTTGGACCTCTCCCACTCATGAACACTAGGCTAGAAAGAGAGGGGAAAATAAAATGCAAGAGAGGTGAGGGGAAGGAGACCCTCATCCTTTATTTATAGGGGCATGACTATTTTACATTCCTTCTTTGCCCTTGGATACATGAGGAGCCACACCACTTAGCCAGGGGCATAAGGGTCCAACTCAGGCTTCACTTGATCCGACGGCCACCGCGCCTTCTCACCGGTAGCCTTGCTTCCAAGCAATCTCCCCGATGCCGCCACGTGTCGTCCGCCCGCACCGGGACCTCTGCCCCCGGTTTTGAGGCGCAAACCAGGGAAACCCGCCACCGATGGTTTTGAGGCGAAACCACCAAACCCTCCGCGAGTAGCGTAGCCCATACGCATCCCCCGCCGTGTACACTTGCGCTCGTCGATGTCAGCATCGGCCACCACGGTGGCCACCCGGTCCTCGGGTCCCTCGATCCAAGCCTCACGTCCGCCCTTCACCGCACACTGGTCCGTCAGCACGGCACGCCCTACTTGATCTTCACCGACCGTCGACCACCGTCTCCGAGCTCGACACCTGCAGACAACATGAGCCAAGAGACACCATTGTTTGACACGTATCCGCGTGCCATCGGTTAGTAAGAACACACACACGCCTTGTGTTGGCATGTTGATAATCACTCATCACACAAAGATCCACACAATGGTTAACCATGTGTCCTCATGATGTCCTCCGTCACCTAACAAAATTTGAAACTAAAACACAATTTGTACACAGAGAGACAACAAAAAAAATGGCGCCGTTGTTTTATCAAGTCCCGGGCCGTGAATCTCTTCGATGAAGGCCCACGGGCTGGTTGGGGGCTTTCGCGAATCTGAACGTGTGAGGAGAGTCCAGCGCCGTCGTCGGTCCGGCAAGGAAAGCCTATCTGCCAAGTAGTTCGGGAATCATATGATGGGCCGTTATTGGGGAGCTATTTTGACAACGGACGGGCCGGCGCTCATTTTTGCCGCACTCGTGCGCCTGAGTTTCGTCGTATACTGCCGCTGGCGGACGGACGCGGACCTCTTCTTCGTCCCTTCCAAGCACGATGAGTTCCAAGTTCCAACACGCATCCAGCCGGTTACACACACAGCCAGCATCGTTGCCCTAGGTTGCGTTGCGTGCCATCGACAGCATTGCATAGCTGGCTCTGGCTTGGCAGATCCGAGACATTCCTGACCGATGCTGAACGCCGCCGATCGAGACAAAGAAGCCGATTGCGTGCCCTGTGGCCGGCTGTGATCACGGGCGCCTGCCATGCATATCTGTCTCTCTTCCTGTTCCTGTAGTAGGCACTAGGCAGCGGGCTCCCTCCGGACGGTGCGCGGCGTGCCGCGTGCCGTGCGCCCAAGTCCATCAAGGACGAATCGCTTGGTTGGTTCGGCGTGCTGGTCCGACAGATGTTCGCTACCGCCAGCTGCCTCTGCCTGCGTACGGAGTAGGAACGGGCGTCAATCCACGCACCATCTGTGAACTGAACTCTGGCCTTGTTTAGATTACAAATTTGGTGGTCAAAATCTGTATAGTAAGTGTCCCGTCACACGAAGCTTGATTTTGTTTTTATTTGGTAATAATTTTTCAAATATTGATTAATTAGACTTAAAATGTTCGTCTCACAAAAGATAATAAAACTGTGCAATTAGTTTTTTATTTCATCTCGTATTTAGTCTTCATATATGTCCAACATTTTAATGTGATGGGGAATAAGAATTCTGCAAAGTGAATTTGGGAGCCAAAGTTTGGAATCTAAACAAGACCTCTGTCCTGAGCAACCAAATCCTGATTCCTGAACGTGCAGCAAACATGAAGTACTGTAGTACAGTACTACTGTACAAAATAGTAGTATACTAGGAGTAGGTGTTGAATGCATAATTTGGACGCTCTGGGTTTGTCGTGACATTAAGTTTAATTTCGCGTGCCAACAAGGAAACTAATACAACAAAAAACTTTTAAAAAGTCACCGTTCCCTGAATGCTGCATGGGCACCGTTTCAGCAAGCGGACGCGAGCCGCCTCCACCGGCCAATACAAAGCGGCACTTCGGTTGTCATCTGCCCGTTCCGTAGTCCTCTACATTGCCAATACGTGTTTTTTTCCAGTAACTCCAGCGTACGTGCACAGCTAAAGGCATCCAGACCAAACAACTGCGCCGATCCGTGAAGTTATATGTACACGCAACGACGTCCCTGGTGTGCTGTGCCGTGCTGCATGTGCGTGTATATTATGTTCAAAAAGTCAGCGTCACTTATCTTTTTCTGTGCTACCAAGCATAATGTTCAGTTCAGGCGTCACGGCGTCAGAGAAGTCGCCTCGCTCGCCGCCTGTGAATGGATGTGCAAATGATTCAGAGCTACTAGCGGCTAGCGCAATGACGGACGGAGAAGCCGGGATTATGCACTGCACGGCCACGAGGCAGTTGGCCGCCGCGCGTGCATGTGCATGTGCATGTGCATGACACGAACCCGGAATCGTCACTCAAAGATGGAATGATTTGGCGATGACAGCAGCAGATAGGCCTAAAACGCCGGCCTCCCGTGCCCTGTCGCGTGCGTGCGCCGACTGACTTTTTGCGTACGTAGCGATGCGAGAATAGAGCGAGCAAACGAAACTCACGGGCGGCAGCGCGGGCCATCAGCGGCGCCGCTCGGAGACAGTCACAGGGAATCAGGGATACAGAAACCGTCGTCGACCGCCTGATTACACCAGGACTCCGAGACAGACAGGCCTAAACGTCGGCCCTATGCTCGTGGGCTCGTGGTCGATGATATGGTTCACGGGTAGCTAGCGTGCATGGCCCGTGCACGGCGGCGCGTAATGCCGACGGACGCGATGATTGCTGATGGAGCAGTTTTCTGCCGTTCCGCGATCGTGATGCTTCCTCTCTGATCTATCTTATGACGTCGTTATCGGTTTGTCCGATCAGGTGTCCAGCAGAAGCACCTGACCGAAGCTCACAGGCCCAACAGTGCGCCCGTGCTGCCACTGCAACTGCATTCAGAATAGCACCGTGCCCCCCCGGCGGCCAGCGCCAGCGGCGACTCCCATCCCCGACACGATCGAGTGCGCGAGTGGCAAATCTCAGCAAAGATAAGAACGTTCCACGGTGGGCGCGCGAGAATCCAGAGGAAAGCATCGTCACACACAAAAGATCTCGATAGATGGATGGATACGGCCATCGGCAAGGCACCGCGCAGCGCGAGGGAATCCGCTGCGAAGACGACGCCCACCGAAGCTTCACCAGCGCATCACCCGGCCCGCCCCATTCGTCTCCTTTGCTCGCGGCGCATGGCCGCATGCATCCAGGCGGCGGGCGCCACGGTGGACCGACCGAGATCGAATAGGTCAGGACGTGGCGCGGGGTGCGGCACCTCCCGCCGTGACCTCCCCGTGCGGGAGCTCCGAAACCTTGGACTGTCCCCTGTCGCGTGCATGCGTGGACGCCCTGGGATGAGCACGTCGTTCATCCGTCAAATAAGTGCACTTCTTTGACTTCCACAGTTATTGTTTGACCGTTTGTCTTCTTATTCAAAAAGTTTCAATAAATATTATTAATAATTTAATTTATTATTAGAGATAATTTATAATGATTTCTTTATTTATTAGTATTTGTATAAAAATTTTAAATAAGATGAATAGTTAAATAAGAATGGAGAAAAGTCAAAAAAGTGTACTTATTTGTGGATGGAGTGAGTAGTAAAAAAATAAAAGAAAAAAGAAAACACACACATCTTCTAGCTGCGCGCCTGCATGTGTGCCAGTGCTGCGCCGACTGGCCTTGCCTTGTCTTGCCCGGCGAGGCCAGAGGACCATTAATCTTTGCCTGCACTACTAATCAACCTGGCCATGGGGGCATATGGCCCCTGGGCGTACTACATATGCGTATGAAGGGGATAAGCAAAACTGTTGCCATGTATGGTTACACCGGCTATGTGTACCGTTCATCTCCCATATAGGGTCTAGGACAAGTGGACAACAATTTTCATCTGAACTAGCTCAACTTGAGCCAAGAAGATATGGAAGATCAAGATCAGCAAGATATCGTACCTGCATGGACAGTTCCTCTGCGCTTTTTTCACTGCGCATTTGCACTTGCAGGGTCGTTTACTATGATGACCACTGAACATAATGCTTTTGCATTTAGGTTAGTAGTTCACATTATGACTAAAAAATTTTGAGCAATAATTCACTAACAAAAAGGTTTATATACCTTTCATACTATTTCAGTTATTACAAACTTCTTGCATATTTCTAGTCAAAGCTAATATTTACACCGCAACATGGAGTTTCTTGTCTTTTCTTGCAATGGGATACTCAATGTTGGGAAAATTAGCCTTTCCTTCGTGGCTTTATTCAATCATATGGGTCACTGATTTGGTACATAAACTCCCCTAATTTCGTTTCACTTATTAGCGCTCAATGACATGAATAAACTAATTAGTAAGTTTTTTTTATTTAGGTGGTGTCGTGTTTGAACTCATGAGCGCTTTTTGGGGCAGCTATCCTACTTTACATAATTCAGGTGGAATTCGATATGTGCTACTTGAACAACTGCCCCAGATACAGCAAATCCATAATCCTGACACTCATAAGCTTCATATGCATTTTGATACCGTCAATGTGGAACACTGCAAAACAGGTTGGCGGCTTCTAATGGGACAAGGTGTTCATATGAATGGGATAGTCATATATGTATTACAAGTCTGCAAATCAACATGTCCTCTCAAGATGTGTTATTACTTCACGTACTGTTTTTTATCTCGATCATCAAAACCATATTGGGGGCATATGGCCCCTTGGGCGTACTATATGCGCATGAAGGGGATGAGCAAAACCGTTGCCATGTGTGGCTACACCCGCTATGTGTACCGTTCATCTCGCATATAGGGTCTAGGACAAGTGGACAACAATTTGCATATGGTACTGTATCTGATTTGATGTGTTCCTACCTTATTATTGTTACTCTGTCTTTAATCCTTATTTAAATATTTATTTGTCACTGAATCCTTCACACTGTGTGTTTACTGTAACTGATGGCATGATAGAGTTATTTTTTTTCTTTTCTTTTTGTGACTGATGGGATGATGGAGTTGGAGAACGCTGGTGAGGTCGAGGTACATGTGACCTGGAGGGTGACTACATGTCTAAATCAGTTCTAGTTTTGAGTTACCGTTTCCTATATTTAGGTTGCAATTTTTTCTAATCCAAAGTATTATAGCACTTTCGTTTGTAGTATTTGATAATTATTAACCCACCATAGGCTAATTAGCCTTAAAAGATTGGTCTCGCAAATTACAAATAAATTGTACAATTAGTTATTTTTACCTACATTTAATGCTCGCATCTGTCTAAAGATTCAATGTGATGAAGAATCTTTTAAGTTTTGGAATTTAGAAGGAACTAAACTTTTCTTCCTCTCTCTATGATTTCCGCTTTTTCCCCTGGTGTGCTAATCCTTTTTCCTACAGCACTAGTCTTTGATTTAATTGCTTAATCGATTCTGACTTTAGAAGTGCCATTAATTCTTTCTTTTATTTAGTTATCCCTTTTTAAATGATTCTATCTTTTTTGCAAGGAAGTGGTTTTTTGACACTTTCAGTGCGAGTGGAATAAATTGCTGATTTGCTTGCAATGTGCCCTAGCATGTCCACGTTGTCAATACTGTTTGGTTCTAATATATGGTCTTCTCGTATATGACTTTACTTTATAAGTTATATTGCTTGTTTTACTTGATTACACAAAACAAGACAAATTCCATTTTAACTTGCTTCCGGTCTAACTATGGTGCATTTAGCTAACATGTTGTTACCACAGTGCAAGGAACTGCATGATGAAAGAGTAGTGCAAGGAACTGCATGACGACAGAACTATGAAGCCAATTGCTAAAAACATTGTCCCTGGTGTGCGGCGTGCCGTGCTGCATGTGCGTATGTGCTACTCCTACCTGCATAATGTTCAGTTCAGGCGTGGCGTCACTGCGTCAGAGAAGTCGCCTCGCCGCTGTGCAAATAAGTTTAGAGCTAGCGCGACGACGGACGGACGCATATGCTCTGCGCCTCTGCATAGGCACGGCCAGCCGCGCGTGCATGTGCATGTGCATGATGCATCGTCCCTGGGTTTGGCCGCCGCGACAGGGACAAGGAACTGGATTTGCTGGAGAAGGTGCCGTACACGGACCCGAAATCGTCACTCAAAGATGGAAAGATTTGCCCATGAGCCCATGACAGCAGCAGATAGGCCTAAAATCGCCGATCTTCGCCGCTTTGAGTAACGATGCGAGGAGAGAGCGAGCAACCCACGGGCGGCAGCGGGGGCGCTCCAACACAGACAGACAGTCACAGGGACTCAGGGATACAGGACCGTCGTCGATCGCCTAATTACAGGACAGATAGGCCTAAACGTCGGCACTCGGCAGCTTGTGGGCTCGTGGCCGATGATGGTTGTTCACGGGTAGCTAGCCAGCGTGGCCCGTGCACGGCGGCGCATAATGCAGACGGGCGCGACGATTGCTAGGCAGTTTCTGCCGTTCTGCAAGATGCTTCCTCTGCTTATCTTGCGACGTCGTTATCGGTTTGTTCCATCAGGTGTCCAGCAGCAGCAGTGCAGCACCAGACCGACCGAAGCTCACGGTCCCAACAGTGCGCCCGTGCTGCTGGCTGCTGCTTCAACAACTGCATCAGAGCTTCAGCACCGTGCCACGGTGGCACCGGCGGCGACGACTGCCATCTCCCGACACGATCGAGAGCGCGAGTGGAAAGTCTCTGCAAAGATAAGAACGTTCCACGGTGGGCGCGCGAGAATCCAGGAAAGCGTTGTCACACACACGGATACGATCGATGCTGGATACGGCCATCTAAGGCACCCGCGGCGGCGAGAGAATCCGCTGCGATGACGACGCGGTCCGGTGGCCCGCTACCGAAGCTCCCCCCGCGCATCAGCCAGCTCGCCTGCGCATCAGCCGGCTCGCCTGAGTCATTCGCCGTCCATTGCTCGCGGCGCATGCCATCCATCCAGGCGGCGGGCGCCACGGTGGACCGACCGAGATCGGATAGGTCAGGACGTGGCGCGGTGCCTCCCGCCGTGGCGTACCCGTGCGCGAGCCGAGCCGAAACGTTGGACTGTCCCCTGTCGCGTGCGTGTGTGGGCGCCCCGGGATCAGCACGTCGTCCAGCTGCGTGCGCGTGCGTGCCAGTGCTGCGCCGGCTGGCCTTGCCTTGTATTTGCCCGGCGTGCAGCAGTGGTCAACCCGGCCGGGCGGCATAGGCTGGGCGTAACACGCGCAGGCAGACGCCAGCCGGCAGATTGATGATCGCCCGCCGGGGTGACGTCACGTGCAAACGAATTAACCCACCGTTTCGCATAAGAAGTCGGGCACTTCTTGACATAGAGCCAGCGACAGGAAAGCTGAACGGCACGGTAATTATCATGGATGACACGACCCTTGATGAAAGCGCTCTGATTGTTTGCGACGAATCGACCGAGCCACGGCGCAAGTCTCCTCGCGAGGCACTTGGCAAATAGCTTGCTGAAGCTATGCATCAAAGAGATTGGTCGATAGTCCTTTAGTGAGCTCGGAGCCTGGTTCTTCCTGAGTAGAACCATCAGCGCATCATTAAGCAGGTGGAAGCTACGACCGTCTAGCGACCACAGGGCGTTGAAGGCGTTGATTACATCTGCCTTGATGATAGGCCAAGCGACTTTGTAGAACAGGCCGTTGAAACCGTCCGGTCCAGGGGCCGGATCCGACGGCATGTCCCTGATGGCCTCCCAAACCTCCTGTTCCGAGAAACAACGGTCAATCCCGGAGAGATCAAGGGACGGCAGGAGGTTTGCCAGCTCGACAGTATTGCTACGCCTGAATGGCTTCCCCAAGATCTCATTGTAATAGCTGAAGATCGCCGTGGCCTTTGCAGCATCCGCAGATAACCACTCACCATTATGCATGAAAGTTGGAATGGCGTTCTTCCTGTTTCGGTGCGACGCTTGAAGGTGGAAGAAGCGTGTGTTGGCATCTCCCTCCTCCAGATATCTAATCCTGGATCGCTGGCGTGCAATGGTCCGCGCCATGGACGCGAGTCCAAGGCACCGCTGCTTGAACTGCTTTCGCAACAGAATCTCCCCTTCCGTCAGCAACCGATGCTCCTGTGCTGCATCTAGTTGAGCGATAATCTCTCTAGCCTGGGCAAGATCCACCCGGACACTACCAACTTGGTGCATGATCCAGCTCTTGAGCGCTTTGGCGGTATTCCGCAGCTTCTGGTCGAGGAGGCGACAGCAGTCGACGTCCAGCACCGGCGCGCTCCAAGCTTGCTGCAAGGTCTCTTCAAAACCGGGCAGCTTAACCCAGAATGATTCGAACCTGAATCTCGGCTTGGACCACGGCACCGTGCATAAGCACAACAGAAGTGGGGAGTGGTCCGAGCAATCAGTCGACAAGCACCGTAGGTGATGGTGTGAGAACGCCTCCATCCAGTCTACCGACCCGAACGCCCTGTCGATCCGCTCAAGCGTGGGGCGTCGGCGCTCATTACTCCACGTGAAGAGCCTTCCATGAAGGTAGAGCTCTTCCAGTTGGCAGTCGTCGAGGGCCCTGCGGAAACGACGCATGGCGCGAAAGTCGAGTCTATCGTTGCTCTTGTCGGCCGCTTGGTAAATTAGATTGAAGTCTCCACAGATCAGGAGCTTCCCCGGCGCCGCGGCACGAACGTCGCGCAGCTCGTCGAGGAACGATCCCTTTAGTTCGTTCAACACTGGACCGTAGACAGCGCAAAGCGACCAAGGCGCGTCCGGTGCATCAACAGGCGCGACATCAACAGTCACAGAAAAAGAACGACAGACATGGCCAGAGACAGCCCAACAATCACGGCGCCAGGCAACAACAATGCCGCCCGACGCGCCAACCGACGGCAAGCAGACATAATCAAACATTGTTCCCATTAGATCATTAGCAGTGGCCCTGCTCAGTACATCAAGCTTGGTTTCGACAAGACAAAGCGCGGAGACACGTTCCTTTACCAGGTACTCACGGACGACTGCTCGACGCGCTCGCATATTGAGACCACGAACATTCCAAATGAAAAGGTTGTTAGACATTTAAACACCTTACTTAGCGACAGAGAGGAGATCGGCCCGATCAAGCTGCCGAGGCCAAACGGCGAGCAGACGGTTTTCCTCCATGAAGGAGGACTTGCATGGCTGCATCAGCGTCTCCCACCATTGCGACCTTGAAGGCGGCGTCATGGAACTCCTGGAACGTGGCCTCGTCAGGCCGCTCCGTCTCCACCTCATAGCCCAGCTTCTTCATGAGGACCTTCCTGGCCTGCTTGTCCGGCTTCTCCTCACGGAACCGACTCTTTGCTGCAAGCCGCGCGCTGCGTTTCGGCAGCCACTCCAGGGAAACATCCGCCACCACCTCTTTGGTGCATCTCAACACCGGAGTGGAGAGGATGGACGGAGGCAACGGCTTGAGGAACTCAGCAATGAAGTCATCCTCCTCCTGCGACACGCCCATGGGAACCTCGAACTCCGGCGAGGCGCCCGGCACAGCATCGCCAACCTCCACCACGCCCGCCGCCTCCCCAGCAGCCCCAGCCTCTCCAGCCAATGGCAGGGCTGTCTCCGGCTCAGCGCGGTGTTCGTGTCCCAGCGACAGGGTCTCTTCTTCTTCGCCGTGAGTGTTGTCCGCAGGAACGTGCTCAAAGGACGCAGGCGGATGCTCGACAGCATCCTCCTCCTCTGCGTCCGGGCCCGAAGACATGCTCGACAGCGCCACTTCGTCAAGAGCCTCTACCTGGGCCGGCACCATGTCGGGGTCAGCTAGAGTTGCCATGGAATCCTCATCCTCCGGCCCGTCCGCAGCATCATACTCGTGGGCCGCTAAGTTAACTGGGCCCAACCCAGCTTCATGGGCCTCGACGGGGTGGCTGCACATGAAGCCCACCATGAGCTCAAAGTCCTCAAGCAGGGACCGAGCCAGAGAGCCGTTGCCAGAGGCTAGGTCATACTCCGGCTCAGAGTCTGACCTGGGGTCACGGTCGATGGTCATCAACTGACCCGTGAACCCCGCGCCTGGCTCCATACCCACGAATCCCGGCTTGCAGGTGATCTCTGCCTCAGTACACATGGGGTCCTCGACTGCGCCGCGGACAGGAGAGAGTGAGCCGTCATCATGACGACCATGGTCAACTTGCATGTCCATCACATGCTCTTCACGCGTCCACTCTAGCGCCGGGAATCCAGCAGCAGGGGCGGAGCCGGGCGCCCATATCCCAGAAGTGACCGGGCAGCTGAACTGGCCCACCGTGATGGCATGGGCCGCCTGGCGACGCTGAAAAGGTGCCTCGAAACTCCTCTGCATGCGCGGATCCTGGGCCCCACCGAACCGAGTCGTCCGAGGTCGGGCGCCGCCGCCGCCGGACGGCCGGTGGCCAGGGTGGAAGCCGTTGAAGTTGCTGTCGTCGGAGTCTTCATCTTCATCACGACGGCCGTAACCCTCGTCGTCGGAGGGCGGCGGCGTATGCCAGTCCTGGTACTCAACGATGCGCAGGCGCACGAGGTAACGCAGGGCCGGCACCTCGTGGTGGATCATCTCCTCCCGGCGCAAGAACAGCGGTGGTCCGCCATCGTGCTCCTCCTCGCGCTCCGGGATGGTGATGATCTTCTCATCGGGGATGAGGTCCGGGTGGGCGCACCAGGCAGACACGAAGAGCTCGCGATCGTCGTCGGGATCCCCGACTGCCCCATCATCAGCGACTTGGACACGGACGCAGGAGGAGCCGAGGATGGTCTGCACCGTATCCAAGACCGTCTCCTCAGCGTGCGCGTGCGCCGGGATACCCTTCATGCCGACGAGAACGCGGAACCTGAAGCCCCCGGCGGATGCCATGGACAGCCTCGACCAAGGCCTCCAGCGCAGAGTGAACGCGCCATGGATCGGAGGGGGAGTGCCCAGCACCAGCTCCCGGTCCTCCCGGCGACGGAAGTGGACAATGAAGTGCTCATGGCTCAGTGCTCATGGCTCAGTGGCTCATGGCTCAGTGCTCATGGTTCAGTGCTCATGGCTCAGTGGTTCATGGCTCAGTGCTCTTAAAAATTGACATCGCCAAAGCTTTCGATTCAGTCGCTTGGCCATTCCTCATTGAGGTCCTACAACGGCTTGGCTTTCCTTGGAGATGGGTCGAGTGGATCACCCTCCTGTTGTCCACATCGAGCACTCGGGTGCTTGTCAATGGAAGGCCGACCAGGAGGATCGCTCATGCGCGTGGCCTGCGGCAGGGGGATCCGCTCTCTCCGATGGTGTTTGTCATGGTGATGGAAGTGCTTAATGCACTGATTAGAGAGGCGGATCGTCGTCAGGTGCTCACGCCATTGCCTGGGAACTGCATCGTGCACAGAACGTCGCTGTACGCCGACGACGTCGTCATCTTACTGTCACCGTGCCCACGGGATTTCAGATGCCTTTCTCGTATCCTTGAGCTGTTTGCCGGTGCCTCAGGTTTGATCACGAATGTTGACAAATGCTTGGCAACCCCTATCAGATGTGATGAGGCTGCAATGGCGGCAATCCAACAAGTGTTCCCCTGTCGCCTGGCACCATTCCCTTGGAAGTACCTGGGCATACCTCTGTCGCTCCGAAGGCTGCGCCATGCGGATGAACAGCCTCTCATTGACGCGGTTGCCGCTCGTATACCGACCTGGAAAGCTGGTCTGCTCAACAATGCGGGACGCGTCTTGCTCACCAAGGTGACCCTTTCAGCCATTCCAGTACACATCATGATCGCTTGCTGCCTGTCGGATTGGGCCATCAAGCAAATTGATAAGCGCAGACGAGCTTTTCTTTGGACTGGGAATGAGACATGCACTGGAGGCCATTGTAAGGTCGCCTGGCCGGTTGTTTGCCGCCCGCCTGAGCTGGGCGGGCTGGGGATTCTTGACCTCCGCTACTTTGGCTATGCGCTAAGACTCCGGTGGGAGTGGCTGGCGCGCACGGAAACGGATTGCTGCTGGGCCAGACTACCTTCGACGACGGAAAGATGTGTGGCTGCCATGCGGGATGCTAGCATCTCTGTCACGGTGGGCAATGGCGCCAACATTCTCTTCTGGCTGGATGCTTGGGCTGCCGTCGGGCCGCTCAAGGCCTTTGCCCCGGCGCTTTTCAGAGCCATGTCACGCTCGGATCAGCGGCTTATGCTGCGAGAGGCGCTCACTCAGCATCGTTGGGCTCGCAATATTGCTGGTGCCACCACCATACCTGTCATGACGGACTTCTTCAGAGTGTGGATGATTGTGCGCGACGTCGAGCTCATGCCGGACCGGCCGGACACGTTCACCTGGAAGTGGTCTGCCAATGGTTCCTACTCTGCCTCTGCTACGTATCGAGCCTTCTTCCACGGATCCAGGGAGCTCCTTGGGGCCCGAGAGCTCTGGAACACCAAGGCACCAGCTAGAGTCAAGGTCTTCTTCTGGTGTTTGCTGCACCGGCGTCTTTGGACGTCGGAACGTCGTATGCGACATGGGCTGCAGCAAGACGGGTCGTGCTCTATGTGCGATCAGGAGCCTGAAACTTGTGGCCATCTGTTCGTCGGTTGTGTCTTTGCGCGCGAGGTTTGGTTTCGTGTGCTCTCGCGCTTGCAGCTAGCCACCCTAGTGCCCGGGGGGGATGAAGATGTCGCAGTCTGGTGGCTCAAGGGAAGACGACGACTTGATCAGACGGGGAAGAGGGTCTTCGACTCACTTGTGCTGCTCGTGGTCTGGAGAATTTGGAAGGCACGCAATGCACAGGTCTTCCGGAATGAGGCGCCATCTGTCGCGGTTGTTCTCCAGGAGATCGCCTTGGAGGCCAAGGACTGGGTTATCGGTGGGTGTGCTCCGCTGGAAGCTGCTCTTCTACTGTTGTCGCAAAATGCTTTTGTTTTGTAATACAAACTCCCATAGGATCCGGTAGAGTAGGTGTGTGCCTTCTGGATTGGCTTTGCTTGCCTCTTGCTAGCATTGCTTTCCAGCGTGTAACTTGTGTTTTTTCCCCTCTTAATGAAAAACCGGTGAAGTCCGGGTCGCGAAAGAAGCATAAGAAGTCGGGCGCCCGATTTTAGGGCCTATAGCACAACCCAAATTCCGTTTTCGTGAGCGTTCCCTCTTTTCCGATCCAGGAACACAATTCGTCCGAACAAACACTAACATGCTTAGAATCAGCTGTAGCCTTTACATGCCTGGAAATCAGTACTAGAGGAAGTGGCACTAACGCAAATCCAGATAAGCTCGTCTTTACATGAGGGGAAATCGGAAACTACACCAGAGGGAGTGGCACTAACGCAAACCCCACCTTGCATGTAAATTAGTATATGTTAGCCCCTAAATTAACATTACTTTCTTAATTTAGCACTGATCTTTAGCATTTAGCCCCCCCCCCCCTCCGAGAAGGTAACCTTGCATACGCCCCTGGTTCTAGTCAAAATCACCATATGATGAAGTATCCGCAAATAGTAGGACGAGCACACCGCGGGACGAGAGGGCTTCGACCCCTGCGTTGACAACTCTCACCACGGGGGAGTTGTTGGTAGTCTTTATATGTGGGAAAATTAGGAACTACACTAGAGAGTACCTGCAAAACAAATGTCGAGTCCATATCCAATATGGTGTATGACTATGCAGATTGTATCTCTATAGCTTTTTCAAGATGAATAATCGCATATCTTCATAGGATACATAGCCGTTGTCTTCTTATATGACTGATGCATCATACAATTTAAAGTCAAAAAGTTGAACCTCTCCTAGCATCACACGTAGCGATTTCTATAATTTATGCAACAATGATTAAGTGTTCGTATATGATCAAGGCGAGCACCCTACCTATTGTTCAACTGAGAGGCTTGAGATGAGCGTGTAACAAGAGTGGAACGAGCTACATCGAGGAGTGGGGCAAGCAGAGGGCATGAGCCCCCCTACCATGATAATTGTCACCATGATGGGTCTCTCCTTGGGGTTGTCCTTGGTGCAGAACAACAGTAGGATCTACTTGTCGTGTTTAGTGCGTGGTGCAGCTACCGTTTTTCATATACTTGTAGACCAGGTAGTGACAGTCCGCGGAGCCACGTAAGCTGCCATCGGCAACATGTTGTAGTGGCGGCAACAGCTTGCGGTGGCGGATGTGCTCCATCGTTCGAATCTCTAACTGGATCTGCCGCAATCGTTTGTCCAGCTATCGGCTCTCCTTACCGCTCAGGTTGTTGTTAGGCGCGCCGCTATTGTGCCTCTTGATCTTCTTGACGACGATGAACCATGGTCCGTCGCCCTCCCGCTCCACGGGGAGCTGCGCCTTGAAACCTTAAACTAAACTAGAGGAAGTGTGTAGCACAAATCTTGATAACCTTGCCTTTGTTCTTGTTAAAAGCATTGAAGGTTTCACGATGGCTTTCTTCTATGTATACACGCCCGCCTCTGTTACTAGAGGTGGCCATGCACCCATCTCTGAAAATGGCCGATTAATACCTTGACTTCCTCTAGAAATCCAAAAATAGTTGCTTCCGGAGATGCTTCCTAGTGTTAACGTTCAAGTGAAATACAACCAACTAGCTAGTGAGGACACATGGTTTTTACCATAACCATTGTGTGGACATTTGTGTGATGAGTGATTGTCAACATGCCAACACAAGGCGTGTGTGTTCTTACTAATCGATGGCACGCGGATACGTGTCAAACAATGGTGTCTCTTGGCTCATGTTGTCTGCAGGTGTTGAGCTCGGAGGCGGTGGTCGACGGTCGGTGAAGATCAAGTAGGGCGTGCCGTGCTGACGGACCGGGTGCGGTGAAGGGCGGACGTGAGGCTTGGATCGAGGGACCTGAGGACCGGGCGGCCGCCGTGGTGGCCGATACCGGGACATCGATGAGCGCAAGTGTACACGGCGGGGATGCGTACGGGCTACGCTACTCGCGGAGGGTTTGGTGGTTTCGCCTCAAAACCATCGGCGGCGGGTTTCCCGGTTTGCGCCTCAAAACCGGGGCGGAGGTCCCGGTGCGGACGGACGACACGTGGCGGCATCGGGGAGATTGCTTGGAAGCAAGGCTACCGGTGAGGAGGCGCGGTGGCCGTCGGATCAAGTGAAGCCTGAGTTGGACCCTTATGCCCCTGGCTAAGTGGTGTGGCTCTTCATGTATCCAAGGGCAAAGAAGGAATGTAAAATAGACTTGCCCCTATAAATAAAGGATGAGGGTCTCCCTTCCACCTCACCTCTTCCATTTGCCATTTCCTCCTTTTAGGATTTTCCCTTCCTCTAGTTGCTGTGTGAGAGAGAGGTCTGCAAATCTTTTGATTTGTACTCGAACCAGTGTGTGGCAAGCAGAGCGCCTAGTCTCTGTCGTTTCCTCCGGGATTAAATCATGTGTCTGTGTTATTTTCTGAGATCTCTTTTGCCTCTTGTGTTCTTCAATTTTCCCTCTTTTGTGTTTGGGGGAAATCTGTGTTCTGTTGATTTTTTGGCCCCTCTTTTATTCTGTTAGTGGTGTCGGTATTCTTTCTTATCTGTTCTGTGTGGGTGTTTTAGATCGAGCAAGGGGTGTCTCGGGTCAGTGCTATTCAAGCAGACACTCTGGCGTCCAGCATGCTCTTCTGAGCAGCACTTGACAAATCCACCAGCAGACCCGGCAGCTTGCTCAGGTCACCGGTGCCGGTCTGTTCCCCAGACCTTGTGGATTCACCGTTTGCAGGTTCCTTGTGTTGCGTGCTTCCAGATCCACTCGCCATCAGCAGTGCCTGGCAGGTTTGGTGTTTTATTCTTCCATAAATCTGTGTCCTGCAGTGATTTGCCTTCTCTCTGTTCCTGTTAATCGTGAGCAGGCGTTGTCGGCTTCTAGATCAAGTCAGAGTGCCGCCAGCCAGCGAATCTCTTGCCCCTTGTTTAGTTCCAGAATTTCACCCCCCAAATTCACTATGCAAAATTCCTATTCCCCATCACATCAAAATGTTGGCAGCATCATGGAGTATCAAATGTAGATGAAATCAAAAATTAATTGCACAGTTTTATTGTACTTTGCGAGACGAACATTTTGAGACTAATTATTCAAAATTTGGACAATTTTTACCACATAAAAACAAAATCGGCACTGTAGCGATGTGAGCAAACCCACCAGGCGCCCCTCTTATCTTTGTTTGTTTCTGTGATTAAGACGGATTGGTCGGCAGCAAGCAGCATATGGGAATGTGCATGTGTTGATTGGTTAAAAGTCTAGCTTTTTACTCTTGTGAAATTCCTTCTTGCTTTTGGCTAGCGAGCAAGGCTGCCTTTTTGGATCTTGTGTTGAGAGCCTTCGTGCTCTATTTATTTATTTGAATACAGGAAGTGCATGTCGTGATTCTAAAAAAAAGACAAGTGCTCTGGAGTACAGCTAGTTTCTTGCCTCTGTTGATTTCCAAGGCACATGTTGCCGTGTTCTTGTTTGGCTCAATTTTTCTGAGCCATCGAGACAAGCAGCTTCCAGGCCCATGTGGTCCTTTCGTTTTGGCTCAGTTTGGGTGTGATGGATGAATGAATTTTTTGGGGATTTTCTGAAGAATTTTCACTAGCTCGATTTCTTGTTTTGCGCACAACTTTGCAATTCGTGCTCTGATTCTCAAACCATTTGTTGCGTTGAGTTTCTATTGGCCTAAAGAATTTATCTAGATACTCCCATCACCGGTTGGTGTGAGTATTTTAGATTTAGGAATTTTACTTCTTGGGGTTTGAAATTGGGACAAAGGCCAAATATTTCGAAAGAAATTTGAGGCTCCCATTCACCTCCCCTGGTCGCCGATTCCGGTCCTTCAATTGGTATCGGAGCGGTTAGGATCACTTCACCTTAATCGGTCCGTGATCCCCGAAGGCTTGGCAAGCCACCGCACTTCGATGGCAAGAACTATCCCTATTGGAAGATACGCATGTCGGCGGATCTCCAAGGGATTGATTCGCGTGTTTGGGAGATCTGTGAGAATGCGGACTACGTGGTACTTGCTGCCCGTGTTGACCAAGCACGATCGACCAACACAAGGCGAACAACACCGCGTAACCGTCTTTTTTTCTCGCTCTTTTTATGGAGGAATTTGAGCGTGTTTCGATTGTACTATCTTTTTGCTCGAGAGATCCGGTCTAGACCGGAAATATCATGAGGGTACGCCCATGTCAAGACCGACTCTATGAGACACACAAGAGAGAGTATGAGAACTTTGTTTAAACCGATGGTGAATCTATTGATTCTTTGTTCACTCGCTTTCAAACCATCGTGAACAAGATGAGGGCAAACAACCCTCGATGCCCTATGACGATCATCGAGAGCGCTTAAGTTTCTATATGCTCTAGATCGGAGGGTTTGGGAAGTGAAGGTCTCGGCGATCATCGATCGCCCGGCTATGAGACTCACCGTGGATGAGCTATTCGTAAGCTCAAGTCCACCGAGATTGACCACCGGACACAGCGAGGATCGAAATCCGTCCGCCCCTACCATGGCTTTGGTCTCGTACGGGAGGTTCAAGTTCTTTGACTAACCCCTCACACTGTATCGTTGCCTTGTCTTCTATAGTCTCGGCCTACGAGAGGAGCGGATGGAGGCTCTTGGGGATGACGAGCTTGCCTCGGTGATTAGCCGGTTCTCACGGTTTCACAACAACCGTTTGAATCGCCGGCGAGGCATCACCAAGCAAGGATGCTTCGATGTGGAGATCCGACCACTACATCGCAAGCCGTCCCCACCCGACAAGA
Source organism: Themeda triandra (assembly GCA_018135685.1). Taxonomy (NCBI): domain Eukaryota; kingdom Viridiplantae; phylum Streptophyta; class Magnoliopsida; order Poales; family Poaceae; genus Themeda; species Themeda triandra. The sequence continues at coordinate 180,175 of JAENPR010000895.1, forward strand.
GCTCCTACAACAAGAACGACCACGGCAGCGCAAGGACAAGCACGAGTCTTCCACACCCAGTACAAGTACAAGTACAAGGGAAGATTCGACAAAGAGGTGGTCAAGAAGAAGTTCGGAGAAGCAAGAGGCGAAGCAACGAGCCTTCCTCGCATCCTCGGCGATCTCGACGATGACTCCGACGGCGGCTCACCCCAAGTGATGATGAGGCCGAGCGAAGGTCGAGAACAAGTTCAACGGGCCGTGCTTCTTCGCCGACTCCAAGCTTGGAGGCTATCGCACCATGGCACTCGACGAGTCTACCCCAAGCATTGAGAAGAACGACGACACCGAGCCCGAGGTAGAACAAAATCTCGAGTCCCTTGTCGCTGAGGTTGATAACTTGACTACCACTTTGCTTAGTCAAGATGCTTTGCTTAAGCGTGCCGCTCGTGAGAGAAAAGATTTCAAGGCTAAGTGGGAGCTTGCCGTCAAAGAGCTAGAGTCGTTAGGGAGTCTCGTGCACATCTCTCGATGAGTCCGAGTGTGATGCTTGTGCCATTCATATGGCGAACCTAGGCGATGTGCGGTCAAGTATGTGGCTTTGGTAGATGAGCTTGATGAGGTTAAGGCTAGGTCTGCCTCTCGTGAGTCCTTGCAAATCTTGTGATGAGTGAAGTCTCGAGCTAGGTGAGAAAATGACTAGGATTGCCATGCTAGAGAAAACTAGTCAAGTTTCTAGATGTGCTTGTTGTGAAGCTTTGGAACTAGAACTAGACTCTTGTAGGCATGACAAGAAAAGGGCCGAAGAAGAAATCATAAATCTTAGGTCCATGCTCAGTTGGTTGTCTTGCAGTGAGCCGCAGCTTGGCATGATGATGAGTCAGTTCAAGAGGGGAACTGACACAACAGGATTAGGCTTTGCTACAGGTGGGAAGGGTGAAAATGTTTTTGGCAAGGTTGGTGAACACAGTGGTATGAGTGCATCTGAGAAATCCACCAAGCCTTCCACTACCCCCAAGTTGATCAAGATCACTCCACCTCAGCCTAACAAGCCCAATGTGAAAGATGGTGTGTTTGAGGAACCTCCCAAAGCCTCACCTCCAAAGCAAGTGTGGACTCCAAAATCAAACCACCTAAGGAACCCACTTGACACACTTCCCGACATCTCTATTAAACCCCCTCCAAAGAACAAGCAAACCCAAAGAGTGATCCATACCCATGAGAGAGTGAGTCAACCACCACCCAAGAGAGAGGTGTATCACTGTGATTATTGTCACCATGATGGTCACTTGTTTGAGTTCTGCTTTCGGAGGAAGAGAGATGAGCGGCATGAGTATAAGCTTTTCCATAACTCTACTCATAGTGTGTTTGCTCCACGTTTCCAGAGACACACTGCTAGGCCAAGAGGTGCAACACCTCAAGGACCTAGGCCTCAAGGTGTGAGACCACGAGGTGGTCGTGCCCGGCGGGGTTCAGGTTTTGCTTATGACCTTGGATCTCGTGACCATGGCTTTCAGTCTTACAGGATGAGCGGACCACGTTTTTCTCATCGTGGTGATCGCTCTACTCAGATGAGACATGGCATGCATGATGCTTTTGCTAACACTTCTCGTGGGCGAATGAGCCAACACTGGTTTTCTCCTCAGTTTGCTAACGCCAGTGTTGGATCATTTGCTCATCCCATGTCTCGCTATTGATGCAGGATGAAGGGCTGGAGAACACGTGGCTAGTTGATTCCGGTTGCTCTCGACACATGACCGGGAACTCAAAATGGTTCTCCAGCCTCACCCAAATAAAGTGTAGTGAATACATTACATTTGGGGATAACAGCAAGGATAAAGTGCTTTCACGTGGGTCCATCGGTCTGAATGAGAACTTTGTGCTTAAGGATGTGGCCTTGGTTTCAAACATGTGTACCATGCGGCCGCGCACGGGTAGTCTCACGCGCGCGTCGTGTTCCGACACTCCGTGGCGGCTTTCTCTCTCTCCTCTCACCGGCGCGCCGGGAAGGAGGAAGTTCACGTGGCGCCGTGAGCCGGCTAGAATACTACGTCGTCGTTTGAACTCTAAAAGAATACTACGTCGTCGTCTCCGCCGGAAACCCGCAACCCCGATTCGGCTAGCTCACATGCGCGCGTACGTACGTCGCCGAGGAGAGACCCATGACGACGCAGGCGTGCTCGATCGCGTCTTCTTCCTCGACGTACGGGCACGGTTGACGATTCACCGCTGCACGGCACCTTGGTGGCTGGTGTTCGCACATGAAAACGTTGCCATCGCGTCGTGTTCGCAAGCCAGTTCGGTACGTGGCTCTGTTGGCAGACCTTCTCGCCACATGGGAGGCGCCGTGTTCTCCTGGATCAGATGCCCACGCCCCTGCAGGTCGAGCCGAGTGCCGACGCAGAGTCCTGCAGGTCGAGCCGATCGAGTGGCGACGCAGAGTCGCCAACTCGCCATCCGCCAAAGCCGTTGTGGGCTTGTGTGGCGCTGTCTCTGTGGCTGGGAGCGTATGTAGTAATCATCGACGACCGGTTCGGTAACTCATCATGGGCTCGCCGGACTTTGCCGTTGAAGCTACGTCAGTGCCGCAGTGTGGATTACGATTAGAATATTACCATCACGGGTGGGGAAGCGCTTTGTTAGTTTTTATTTATCCATCTTTTGTACTGTCAGACGACGCGCTTACCGATAAGATAATCGATCGCGGTCGAACCACCGTGATCGAGCTTCTGCCGCTGCTGGCAAACAAGCAATGGTCTCCGGCGTTTTCCGGTTCTGGGAGCACGGGTAGGCAAGCAATCGATCGAGCCACCTGGTGCATCCCGTTGTCGTCAGGGTCAGGCTTTTTGCAAAGCTGGTCTGCCGTTAAAGCGGATACGTTTCTGCTTCTTCTGTCCGGCCCACTAGATGGCCTCGAAAGCTCACACGTACGTGCTCCTACGGAATGTTGATGAGTCATCTGGTCTTTTTGCATCATCATCATCCTTGGCACGGAGTTCTATGTATCCGAATGGGCGGGCCGTGGTAAGCATGAATGATTGATGAAGCACATTCCTGTGAGACCGTAGCCTGAAACGAAGATACACGTAATCCCTCTCAACCAAAATAACCGCACAGAAATGATGGTTTGGAAAGGGAAGCAGATACAACTCCTGCCTTGGAGCTGAAGGTGTATTATTGCTTACGTACACTTTGGAGGTTTGCGTTCACACGCGCGTGCAGAGTTCTTTTTCACGCGGAGAGACAACAGACAAGAACCGACGTGTCGGAATCTGACACGACCATTATGCTCATCGACAACCTCCTCTCTACTAGTCAGTCGTGTGTGTGCTGGTAAATTAAAGCTTGAAAGTTCGCCGCTCGTTAAGCACGAACCACAAGCCCAACGTTCGAATCAGACAGGGACATGATGATTGACACATTAAGCTGAATTTTTATATCGTCTGTCGTGGTTACTTTACTTAGCGCTGGACGTCGGGGTAGTGCAGTTTGCATGGCCCTGCGGCGCCGCGCTTTCTCCCCACTTGGAACCTTGGCTCTCCCTGCTTTCTTCCAAGCACTAGCAAATTTTCTTTTTCAGTAAGCATGCATTTGTGGACAGGGCCCAGGGGTTCCAAACTTCCAGTTCGAGACGCGGCAATCCAGCACGCGTAGGACGGTACTCCCTCCGTCTCAGAAAGAGTGTCACTACGTTTCCCGAGAAGCAATTTTAACCAATTATATATTAAAAAATAGAAGTATCTATGGTATATAATTAGTATCATTAAAACATATTTGAATCTAGTTTTTTAACAAATTTATTTAAATATTTAAATGTTGCACGTATTTTCTACAAATGAGTCAAACTTGTGGACGCTTCCCGGTGGTGACGGTCTTTGTGGGACGGAGGGAGTAGGAGGCAACCAGGCTAATTGACGTAGGACACAGCATGTGGAAAGGGCAAGGGCGATCCAGCACGCGTAGGACCAATCCTTTCCCGTCCACGTACAAACGACTCAGAAACGTGGAAGAAGAGGAAGGAGAAGAATCTGGCCATTTGTGATGGCTTCTCCGTCGTTTTTTTGAAAGAACTGGCTTCTCCGTCGTCCTAACACGTGGTTCATCTGGGCAGATAGATATTCAGCTACCAAGTACAGTCACTACAGAACTGCAGCGACTAAGACTACCCGCACTCATACAACTCTATTTTCATCACTCTAAAGGAATATTCTGTCCTGGTCAGCCAGATTCCTTACTCTATCCAACTTTCTCCCGCACTCATCAATCCTTTAAAGTTTACTCAACACCAACAGTGGGACCCACGTATCAATTTTTTATTCTCTTTTTTTCTCTCTCCCCATTCTCTCTCTCCTTTTCTCTCTCCATTCTATCTCTTCCTCCGCACGACTCAACAATGGCCGGCGGAGCTCACGAGGCGGAGCAGGCCCTTCCCCAGCACGACTCCGGCGACGGGGCGGAGCGCGCGAGCGCGGCCAGGCCATGGTGGGGCGAGCTCGGGCCCCCGGCCAAGGCGGGGCGAGCTCGGGCCCCCGGCCATGGCGGGGCGAGCTCGGGCCCCCCGGCCATGGCGGAGCGAGCGCGGCGTACCCCAGCACGGCTCCGGCGACCCACCGAGCGCGGCCGCGGACATCCAGGCGGCGCGGTGCTCCCCGGCGGCCGCGCTGTGGCCGCTCCGCCTCACCGCCGCGGCTGGCGGCGCGCTCCTTCTCTCTCCCCGTCCTCGCTCTTCGCAGGGGCCGGCCGCCTCCTCTTCCCCAACTCCGGCCGCCAGAGAGCCGCGTGCGGGTGCGGGGCCGGCCGCCTCCTCTCCCACAGCTCCGGCAGCCTCCTCTTCCCCATGGCGAGCGGGCGGAGCTCGGAGGCGGAGCGGGCGGCCATGGCGGGGACAAGATCCGGCGCCGGGCAGTCGCGCTTGGGGAGGCCCTCCGCGCCGCCGTGGCCGAGGGCGGGCCTTCCGCGCTCGGGGAGGCCGTCCGGCCGGCGAGCAGCTGCGGCGGCCATGGCGAGCCCACTCCCCTGCTCCCCTTCTCCTCTGCTCCTCTCTCTCTCCAGCGACGGGCCGGAGCAGGCCGCGGAGAGGACGAGCGGGCCCGGCGCCACGCTGGCGCTTTTGCGTTTACCTTTTTCCACCGCCAAGCATGCCGTTCGAGCGGCTTTCCTCAACCCTTACGTAAGCTTTTGCGGAAGCCGCTGCAGCAAAATTTCCGCAAAAGGCTTCCTGCAGTGGGCGGTTGCGTACCCCGCTGCAGCTCGCCTAACCAACCGGAACCAGACCGGTGTGCTGAATTTAGCAGCGGTACGCGCATCCTGTCTGCCTGATCGCATACGACTGCACCGTTTCCATTTCCAACAGGACACCGCATACGCATCCTGCATCGATGTCCTTACTCAGGAAAGGAACTCAGGAAAGGAACAAGCCGGTTTATTCTGCAGTTAAAGCGAGAAAACAGTACCCTCCCCTGCTCCGAAGATTTCTCGAACATCATCTCCATTCCATGCCCTCTTTCGGCACCACCACGGACACGAATTATGCCTTGCCTTGCCTTCGCCCCGGCGCGGAAGCCCTCAGAAAACGGCAAAAAGGAGCAGAAAAGAAAAACACACACGTCGCTTTGCTTCGTCTGGAGCCACAACGGGCGCTTTTGGTAATGCAAACATTAAAGAAACCCCGGGCAATCTTTCGGGAATTTATGCGCAAACAAAAACAAAAAGAGCCGCGCGCTCCTTTTGACTCTGCGCGGCTCTGCTGCCGCTTTGCTTCCTCGGCTCCCCATCGCCATCCGCGCGTGTCGCGTGACCAACTGACCATCCAATACATTCTTCGGCGCTGGCCACTGGCCGCTAGCGCTCGCCACGAGCCTCTTCCTCCCCCGGCGCCTCCCGCCGCGCCGCGCCGTATCCAGTAGACGCACGCGACGTCTCTGTAGCGTTGCCCATGCATGCAGCAAGCCAGCAAAGCCAGCGGCGGGAGTGTACACCCACATGCCATGTCCTGGGTTCTGGGTTCTGGTCTTCTATCCAAACCGGCGACGTTCTCGCTGTCCTCGCCGGATACGGTGTTCCAAGAAACAAAACGTGACGAGTGCTGACTGCTGAGACGAGGTGAACGCGATGAGCTGGAAGGTGGAGAACTGAGCATGATTTCTGGTAGTAGCCGGGACAGGCTACTGACTGCAGAGCATGCAAGCTGCCGAGACAGGGGTGAAGGAGGTTTTAACGGTGCTGGCCGTAACATTCTGGGCTGTGGTCAGTGCGAGCATGTACATGGATGTCTGTAAACATTCGCGTCAGTAATCTGTTTGCTTAATTAACAACTGTGTCCCGGGCCGTTTCTACACCTCTCTAGAATGAACCGGAGCGGAGCCGCGGAGGACGAAGCAGTGAGAAAGTGAGCAAGGAGCAGGGGACGCCAGCCCGGCGCTAGTTGGCCGCGTCGGGCATTTGTTTACCTCGGGATGACGAGTCTAGTTTGCCGTGTCCGTGTGCCCAGAGGAGGCCATGCTGGGGCCTTAACATTCCCCCGTGTCCGTCCGTCCCCATCAAAATCCATCATTGCATCGCAAGTAACCTCCCCGTCGGCCGCTTCGCTTGCTTACCATCGTTTTCCCCGGCAAGAGCAAGGGCAAACGGCACTGGAGGAAGGGCCAGCCGCAAGCAAGCTCGATCACCTCGTGACGAGGTGTTAGTAGTCATCAGGCCCAGCTCATCTATATAAGCGCCGGCCTCTCTCCTCACTTAAAGCAAGCACCCAGTGTTAGCTCCACACGCGCATCAGCGCACGGAGGACGGAGGGAGAGAGAGAGAGCTAGAGAGGAGCAGACGAGAGGAAGATCAGCAGCTGCTCCGGCGGCGAGTGGGCAATTAACGCCTTGCAGACAGACAGGTGGTAGAAGTCTGGTAGAGGTAGAGAGAGGGGGGAGGTTGGCGAGAGACTGCTTGCTACCGATAGCATAGTAGGCATATAAGCTCGGTCGGGGCCGGCCGGCGCAATGAGGTCGTCGCGGCGGCGCCAGAGCGTGCTCGCCGCGGTCGTCGTCATAGCGTGGTGGTGCGCGGCGGTGGCGCAAGCGCAGGCGCAGCTGAGCCAGAGCTACTACGCTTCGACGTGCCCCAACGTGGAGACGCTGGTGCGCGGCGCCGTCACCCAGAAGCTGCAGGAGACCTTCAACGCCGCGCCGGGCACGCTCCGCCTCTTCTTCCACGACTGCTTCGTCAGGGTACGTACGACGGTCCACTCTTCCATTTCCATCCGTTCTTCGATCGATTGACGTCCGTCTCCCGTGCTGATCCTTCTTGATTGTTGGGTCATTCCCATCCAATCCAATCCCAGGGCTGCGACGCGTCCGTGCTGCTGTCTGGCCCCGACGACGAGCACAGCGCGGGCGCCGACACCACGCTGTCCCCGGACGCGCTGGACCTCGTCACCCGCGCCAAGGCCGCCGTCGACGCCGACCCCAAGTGCGCCTACAAGGTCTCCTGCGCCGACATCCTCGCACTCGCCGCCCGCGACGTCGTCTCCCAGGTACTGTGAACTTCCTCTGGCCTCTCACTCTCACTCATCCATCCCAATCTGCAAGCCGCAGCTACACACGCCTCTCTTCTTCCCCCAACCCAAATCCGGTAGAAAATTCGTTGGCGCTGTCGTCTCTCTTCACAGTCACTTTGGGCGCCACGATGGAAATGGAAACAAAAAAGGACTTGCTTTTTGTTTCCAGACGGTTATGGCACTTTGGTCGATAGGGGATTAATTAGCACCAGGGGCTTACGCTTAAACCCTACGCCATTAGCGCACCATCGTAATAATTAATCACCGATGCTAGTAGTGCTTTGGAGTGGATTTCCGGCGCGCGCCGGGCAGGTCCGGGCGACAGCTATGATGAGGGTGCCATGCCCCGCGGTCAGGCCGCTGGGGCGAGGCCAACGACTCCGCCGGGCCAACGACTCCGCCGCAGGCCACAGCAGCAGCCACACTGCGAGTCGCAGACAGTGACGCTGAGCTGTGCCGCAATCATCCATCCCCCCGTCGTCTTCCCCTGTTTCTTACTGGAGCTGGAGAGGCGAGCTGCGTGCAGCGCAGGCAACCAGGCACACCGCACGCGCAGACATAATATCCTAATGCAAGCTCAATGAGGAGTTTAGGATCAGCACAAACCATTGAGCATTGAGTTTGTGCTGGCTGCGGCGGAGTCTGGAAACAGGGGATTGGGTTTTGGGGGTGTGGTCCTGCCGTGTCCTGGTACTGCACCCTGTCGGAATTCTGCTGTCCCCGTCCTCGGCTCATTCATCACTCGGATCGGAGCAACAGCACAGCACGCGCGCGGTCCAGACGGTGGAACGGCAGGGCGCGAAGAGGAGATTTGATGCCATGAAGCCGTGGTGGCCTGGAAGCTGGGCGCCGGTGTTACTGCTCTCCTCCTCGCTGGCTCGCTGCTGCGTCAGCCCGTGCCTTTGAATTCTTCTCTGGCGTGAAAGCAGAGAGACACGGTTTGGCGGCGTAAATGAGCCGGCCAGCCGGTACGGCGTCGACAGATACAGGCGCCCGACACCTAATCCGCCGGGGCCGTGCAGTACTGCCTGGAGCCCTGGACGGACACACCGGTGCTCGTAACCGTATATTTGTACGCGGACATACGGTCTCAGTTATTGTGCCGAGCAACTCGGCCGACGTTTCTGATGCTCGTACTCGTCGTATTCATAGGAGTATTTCGCACACAATCTTGCTGCTGGTACTGACCGCCCTAGTAGGCAATTGTAAAACAGAATTTCACAGCAGGAATGTGTTTACTGATGGATGAAATATTTGCAGACGGGCGGGCCTTACTACCAGGTGGAGCTGGGGCGGCTGGACGGCAAGGTGGGCACGCGCGCCGTGGTGAAGCACAGCCTCCCCGGCGCCGGCTTCGACCTCGACCAGCTCAACAAGCTCTTCGCCGCCAACGGCCTCACGCAGACCGACATGATCGCCCTCTCAGGTACGTCGTCATCACCTCCGTCCCCAAAACATACTCCTCTGTACTCGTATACGATACGGTTGGGTTATCGAAACCGCCCGGCTGGTTCGGTCTGGTTGGCAGCTGCATTCGGTTGCCGTCGCGACGCCGGACGGCGGACGCGGCTCATCATTCCGCCTCGCCCACTCCTGCTGCTCGTAGAAACGCATGTCCTTTCCAGCCTGGCGCCGGGTCTCCCCGGCGCTCGTGACCACTGACGAGATCACCACGCATCGTCACGTCACGGTCATAGCACTAGCAGTAAAACCTCGCCACGTCAGCGAGTCAGCGACCACGGCCGTCGATCCGCCGCGGACGCTGCCAGCTACCAGCCACAGTGTCTAGGACTGACCGGCCAACGCACGCATGCAGGTGGGCACACGATCGGCGTGACGCACTGCGACAAGTTCGTGCGGCGTCTATACCCATTCAAGGGCTCCAGCAACTCCGCCGGGCCGCCGATGAACCTCTACTTCCTGCGTCAGATGAGGCAGACGTGCCCGCTCAACTACAGCCCGTCGGCGTTCGCGATGCTGGACGCCGTGACGCCCCGGAAGTTCGACAACGGCTACTACCAGACGCTGCAGCAGATGAAGGGCCTCCTGGCCTCCGACCAGGTGCTCTTCGCCGACCGCCGGTCCCGCGCCACCGTCAACTACTTCGCGGCCAACCAGACCGCCTTCTTCGACGCCTTCGTCGCCGCCATGGCCAAGATGGGGCGTGTCGGCGTCAAGACCGGCGCTGATGGCGAGATCCGCCGCGTCTGCACCAAGGTCAACGCTGGATAGCTCGTACATTGGGATTGGGTGGGTAGTACCGTAGTAGTACGGGGGTTGAGAAAGAATGTCCATGTCCATCACAGTTCACGGTCACAGTCATATTGTACTAGTATTAATTTGTTGATCCGCCGATTCTTTTCGTGATTATTATTATGTAATGTAATAGCAGTAGGAAATTAAACTATGTAACAAGAAGAGGGAGATCCATACGTACATCCTAGGATATTTTCAGTGTTCATGCCCTACCATGTGAATGTGATAGAAGGAAGGTACCATACTTAAATCCATGTAAATGAATATTACAGTTTGTCCAAGTACATGTCATTGCTTGCTTTTTTGACGGTTGCTGGTCAGTCACGAGAAACATGAATGAGGTTGAGTGACTGTGACCCGCTCGCCTGTGTGTGTACATTGTATATGCTCATGGCGGATCCAGGCTGATGACAGCCAGAACATGTACTCATGGTCCAAGTCCTCATAAATACAGCCGGCATGAGCTGTGTGTCTATGTTATGCATTTCAGATTTCAGAGACCATGCATGTGATGCTTTCAGTGGATGCAGCAAGCAGAAATTTTAGGGTAGCTATTGCTGACGATGAACAGTGTCATCTCTGGTGCTGAACTGCTGATGATGCCTACTCTGATGGAGAAGATTGCCTCTGTTTTGAGTGTTTGTCCTCTTGACAGTGACCGAAAAATGTGATATTCAGTGACACGGAATTGCTGGAACATGTGGTGGCCTAAAACTCTGCTCTTTCCACGTCAAATACTGAACATTCACGCCGCTAGCTCGGATTCGGGATGCATAACTTGATATGTTGGAATGGCACAATCGCAAGGTCCCTTTCTTGGTCAGAAACAGCCGCCGAATTTGCTGTTTTCCAACCAACTGAAGTTGTTCTTCCTCCAAACAAACAAAAGATGCTCTGGAGCTTACCATCAAGGGACGCATACCAGAAACCTGCAATTTGCAGCATGGGTAAAGGTAACCTTGACCTTATCTCTCTGAAAGTCTGAACTGCATCAATCTTATATAATATTGACCAGCATTAATCCGGCTGACCCGCGTTATTCAGTTACCAGTTACCAGTAAATGTGCATCTCATGGTACAGTAGGGACCTCACAGTCAAGTCTGTGTCACCTTTCTGTTCATGGTGACACTGCATTTCAGTTCTCGCCATACCCTGATGCTAGTCCTTCTCATGTTCCTGCAATGAAATATGTCATACGAGTACATCATAAGTTGTTTCCAGGGCATCCTGCATCTCACAGGGCTACACTTAGATTGGTAAACAGTAAACCGTGGCCAAACTTTGCTAGGCCTTAACTGAAAAGCTTTTTAAAAAAAAATCTCCATGGGCAGCTCTCTCTCCAAGATTACTATATAAAGTCCATATTGAACATGAACATTTAGAACCGTCCAACAGACCCTTGTACACAAACTAATATGTCTCATAAGCAATTCGGCGTGGCTATTTAATATGGATACCACATAGTATGTCTGTTTAATACCAACAATGAAACATGTTCCGCTGGAGTGATGGACAGGAATTCTATGAATCTAGCCACAAATTTCAGGTGGGCAAAAACATCAGTTCAACATCACCATAAATACTTGACCATCTCATTTTTTTGTCATAATGAACAGCATTAAAATCTATACAATCCGCTTTATCATGAAATTCTTCTTTTGCTTAATCTGCCTGCTCTCAGAATCGAATGAAAATGAGAACCACAAAGCAAATCAAGCACACAAGAAAAGTAATGGTGCCAAATATGTGGCTCTAGAGCACAATTCCTCCTGCCTGCCACACACTACTGCTTTTCTGGCCAGTGGCATGCTTTTGGAATGCATTCTATGCCTTTTTTTTTTTGAGGAATGCATTATATGCCTTTTTTGGTGAAAATAATGGGTGGTCGCTTTCTAAGGTAAAATGAGCTATCAAAACTCAAAAGTTTAATTTTTTACCATCCCAACTGATTTAATGGAAAATCTGAACATGTTTCCAGGTCAACACAGAAATGCAGAATCAGTATAATTCAGGCATTAATAGAATCTACAAAAGTCATACGTTAAATTATGATGAAGATTTTCACCTCTAGCTTAGGTTAATCAGCTAAACTGGGAAGAGGAGTACAAGCACACAGTCTAGCAAACATGACAATATATTTTTTTTTTATGTAAAAACACTTCTGGCCTTCTGGCGACTTGACAAAGATAAAGTCCCAACAAAAGGCACCATAGCTCTGGAAAGGTGAAGCTACCAAACCAAGCTCCTATTTTGCATGCTCAAATTGTGTTCCTGTAGTCCTGTACCTATTCATGCTCTTATCCCTTTCCCCAGCTAGCAATGCCAAATTTATCTGAAGGTCGCTCATATAGTGCACATCCCCATCTAGGCGTCCAGCACGGCAGCACCTAATGGCAACATGATTTAGTGCAAGAAAAAAGGGTCACTTCTCATTTCCATTTGCACTCATGGACCCCTAAGGCATCCCAAAGAACCAACCCGGAAGATGTTGCTGCAACAGGTGCCAGGTGGCATGCAGGGGCAGGCCGATCAATCTGATAATGGCCTGCTCTTTTTGCATAAAGCTACAAGCAAGTACCTGTCTCTCTTCTTCAGCTGGATTTTATCTTTTTTTTAGATAATGGATATTACATACCCGGCTTCTTCTATCAAAAGATAGAATCTCGCCAATTATTACAATGTCTTGCCAACGGGCTCAAAGTACTGAATGCACCACACTTGTGATACAAAACACCAGCGGAAACCAAAAACGAAATAGAGTTCTTAAACTAAACATGACCAATATGTCTAGAGGATGTCCACCCATCGGAACTAAAAAATTGCAACGCTGATACTTCTAGGGATTGTCCAACTTGGAGCAGTTGGGCCCGTTGATCATCATGGCATTGCAGACTTGCCCATTGCCTGAGCCAGTGAGTCCCTCCGAAGAGTACCCGCAAGAAAGTTTTTGGTCTACATTTATCAAAAACCACTTCGTTCCTGGTTAACCAAATTGCCCATAAAAGTGCAGCAATGCAGTTAATAACAATGAATTATACTTTTTGCTTTCAATTTTTGACCACCGTAAGAACAAATCCCCCATATTTAAAGGAGGTGATAAACCAAACACTATGTGTATAGCACGCCATAGAAATTTGGCATAAGCGCAATCAAAAAAGAGATGGTCTATTGTTTCAGGACGATGACAAAAACAACAGTATTTGTCTCCTGTCCAGTGACGCCTAAGTAAATTATCCTTAGTTAAGACCACTCCTTTTTTCAAGTACCAAAGAAAAATTTTAATTTTCATTGGTATTTTTACTTGCCAAATGTTTGGTGACACTCTAACCCCATTGTTAATTAACGCAGCATACATGGATTTGACCGTATAAGTACCAGATGCATTAAACTTTCACACAAAGACATCCCTTTCCTCCGACAAGTTAATATCATGTACAGATGCAACGATTCTATGCCAGGCATTTAGGTTTGCCCCTACTAAATTTCTTCGGAAAGAAATATTATAGGGCACACTCCTAAGAACTTGCGCTACCGAATCTTGTCTGCCTCTGACTATATTAAACAACGAAGGAAATTTGTCTTTAAGTGGCTTGTTTCCCAACCACGTGTCATACCAAAACCTGGTTTGGGTCCCATCCTTAATCCTAAAAGAGCCAAATTCCATAAAAGATTCTCTAACGTTCATTAAACTTTTCCAGAAATGTGAATCCGTTGGTTTCTTGACACAACTCCCTAAAGTCTTATCCTTGATATATTTGTTTCTTAGCAACTCTTGCCACATTCCATCCTCATTTAATAATTTAAACAACCATTTGCTTAGTAAATATTTATTATGGATATCCAAGTTTTGAATTCCCAAACCACCTTAGTTTTTGGGTTGACACAACACTTCCCATCTAGCTAACCTGTATTTTTTCTTGTGTTGATCATTTTGCCAGTAAAAACGGGATCTGAACATGTCTATTTTTTCTAAAACTCCTCTCGTATTTCGAAGAACGACAACATAAACATCGGTAAACTAGATAGCACCGAGTTTATTAACACCAATCGTCCCCCTACCGTGAGCATTTTACCTTTCCACCCGCTTAGTCTTTTTTCTATCCTTTCTTCAATTCCTTTCCAATCTTTGTTGTTTAACTTCCTAGTGTTCATGGGTAGGCCTAGGTATCGAAAAGGGTACTTTCCAATTACACATCCAAACAACTGCGAATAGAATTCTTCATGATCTTTTGCCTTGCCAAAACAAAACATTTCACTTTTGTGAAAATTTATTTTTAGGCCCAACACTTGTTCAAAGGTGCTTAGTAAAAACTTCATATTTACTGCCTTTAGAACATCATGATTCATGAAGATTGCCGTATCATCCGCATATTGTAAGATGGATAAACCATCATCTACTAAATTTGGAATAACCCCGTCGATTTGCCCCTCTGATTTGGCTCTAGCGATAAGGATGGCCAACATGTCGACCACTATATTAAATAGTATGGGCGACAGTGGGTCACCTTGTCTTAGCCCTTTTTTGTTTGAAAGTAGTTACCTAATTGATCGTTCACTTTGATATTTACATTTCCCCTTCCGTGAAGCATTTAATCCATTGGCACCACTTTTCGAGAAACCTTTCATTCTTAAAGTTTGTTGTAAAAAGCTCCATTTAACCTTATCATATGCCTTTTCAAAATCTATTTTAAAGATAACTCCATCTTTCTTTTTTGAGTGGAGCTCATGAATTGTTTCATGGAGGATGACCGCTCCCTCCATAATATTTCTCCCTGGCAGAAATGCCGTCTGAGTGGGTCTAATTATCTTTTGTGCTATGGTAGATAACCTGTTAGTTGCGACTTTTGTAAAGATTTTGAAAGACACATTTAGTAGACAGATAGGTCTGTACTGCTGAATGACTTTCGCATCTTTCTTTTTTGGTAACAAAATTAAGGTTCCAAAATTCAGGCGACTTAAAGGTAAGTTTCCCTCATGAAAATCTGTGAACAAAGCCATCAGGTCTTCCTTAATTACATTCCGAATACCTCGATAAAACTCGGAGGGAATCCATCCGGCCCAGGAGCCTTATTATGTTCCATTTGAAAAATCGCAATCCTAACCTCCTCTTTGAAAAAGGAGCTGTCAAATACTCGTTTTCCAGCTCGAGAAACTTGAGGAACATCCTCGTTTGTGACTCATCCAACACAATGTTAGATGTTTCTGAGGGTCCAAACAAATTTTTATAATACGAGGTGATGTGCTCCTTGAGTTGGGCATCACCCGTTATTATATTACTGCCATCTTCCAGCTGGAAAATCCGAGTTTTTCGATGTCTACCATTGGCTAACAAATGAAAATACTTAGTGTTGGCATCACCCTCAAGAAGGTGTTTTACTTTGGCCCTTTGGTACCATTTTAATTCCTCTTCTCTTAATAACTCTACTAGTCTCTCATTTAGCACATGTTTCAAGTTCACTTCATCCTGAGTAAGTAAGGTGATTTCTGCTTTTTTATCCAACTCATCCAACTTATTCAGAATGTTGGTTTTTTCTAGTTTGTTCGTGCCGCTCACATTCTTTGCCCATCCTCTGAGATACCGGCGAAGCTTTCTAATTTTAGCTTGCCATCTCTCAATTGGTGAACCGTTGACCAAGGTATTTTGCCACACATCTGTAACCATCTCACAAAAACCATCCCGTAGCAACCACCCTAATTCAAATTTGAATTGAGGTTGGTAAGCTGATGAAGGATTATTTGTAGATAATAATAAAGGAGTGTGGTCAGAAATTTCCCCGGTCAAAGCATGGACTGTGGTGTGCGGGAACATTGATTCGAAATCTGTGCAAACGAGAATTCTGTCCAATTTTTCAAAGGTCTCGATTTTGTAACCTCGTTGGCCCTGTGTAAACTTTCTACCAGACATTTCTAATTCTCTTAGATTCAAAGAGTCAATCACGCGTTGAACATAAAAGGCCATCTGTCATTAAAATTGTCATTATTTTTCTCATCAGGTCGTCGTATGATGTTAAAGTCACCACCTATAACAATAGGTAAGGATTCTTTTGAACAAACACGAACGATCTCTGATAAGAACTGTGCCTTATGTTCAGACTGTGCAGGGCCATAAACTGAAATCAAATTAAACTTAAAATCTTTTTCTCTATGTCTAAGTTTGAACCATATAAAAAAATCTCCTTCCTCAATTTCACCAATATCAAGGTTTAACAAATGAACACCTAGAATCATACCACCATACCTTCCTCTTGGAGCCATGCAATGCCATAGAAAATCTCTGCCGGCGCAGATATTATTCAAGGTGGATTGCGGGAAATTGGCTCTACCGGTTTCCGATAAGGCAATGAAATCTAAGTTCTTCTCTTTTGTTAAATCTGATAAGTATCTATACTTCTTGCTATCTGCAAACCCATTGCAATTCCAGAAAATTCCTTTCATCTTGATTTCTTTTTGTTATTATTCTTTTTTTTTAGCCTTAGATCTGGAGCCACTTTTTTGAGCCCTTTTGTTGTGATATGGGAGTTTGTAGACTCTTTGAGTCACAACCCCCATCACCAAGGCCTTCCTCAGCTTCTAGATCTATGCCCTCTTCAGAACATATTGTAGAAGCATCTTCAGCAACTGATTTAAAAGACTCCATAATTGACTCACTATCTAACAAGCGCTTCCTCTCTACTTGCCTCAACAATTCTAAAAAATTATGCATATCAAAATCATTATCTCCTAATAAAACCCCTAATGACTTGGAGGACTTAAACAAAAATGAATCATCTCTAAAAATAAAAGAGCCGCTTTTTGGGAAAAATACCTTTTTCCCGACGGGTGCTCCAAGTTCTCGCGCGCCTTTAGACTTGCCGCCTTCTCCACCGAGTCCAAGTTTGCATGAGCAAACCGCCCTCTTACTTGTTTTTCCCGGTGACACGGGGCCCCACCCCGTCGTGCAATTATCTTATTGATTTTTCCAGAGTCATTTACGGGGTTTAATAATTTAGCTTGCCACTGCCCATTATTTTCTGGTGTCATCATAAATACTGGCCTTGTACCAGCATTCAATCTAGCATTCTGTTTCCCATCACTATGAGACTTTGTCTCCTTTGTGGCATCTATGTCCATTTGTTTGTCATTATTATTATTGCCTTTAGGACTGCCCTTGGGATCAGCCGCCTTGTCCTTGGCCTCCCCACCCTTAGGATCCTCTTCCTCATAGGTGGGGTCCAAATCAAGCAGGACTGGTTCCCCATCAAACATCCCCTGCTCCACACCAAAGCGTAGCTGGTAAACATAATCTCCAATTACCACATCCACCAAATCTGGAATAAGGCTAGAGTCTAGCACTGCTACCTTCAATCTTGCTCTCCCAAAAACTTTGGTGAATTTGATGTCAACAGATCTTGGGAGACCAAGAATAGAGGCAATTGCCCAAATTATGGGAAATTCCCTAAACTCCTTAGGTAATCCCTTGAACTGCACCCACCTTTTCTCAATCTCATATCTGCAAACATCTTCCTCTTTATACCTCTCAAATTGTATTTTTCCTTGCACCGTTTTAGTGGTCAAAAGTCCCCAATCCACCACTGTGTCTAACCAGTCAGCTGATGGAAAATAAGTGGTGAAAGCATCTTTTTCTTTCTCCTCAATTTCCCATTTATGCTTACCTGGCAGAAGCTTTTCTGGTAGTAGTTTTTCCAGCTCCACTGCTAACTGATCAGCAGTAAAAGAGCCTTCCAAAACACGTACCACTCCCAACTTTTCTTCTACTTTTTCTTTGGGCTTTTCATTAAAAACAGGAATGTAATAAAAACCCAAACCTTCAACGGCATAACCAAAAGGTAGAGCAGAAATGTTTGTCTTTTTCATGTTAGGACAATTTTTAGCTATATGATCCTCACAGCATATATCACAAATCAAAACTGCAGTACACTCCTGGATAGTGTGACCTTTTTTATTACAACGAAAACATAGAGGCTTGCCCTTGCTTTTTTTAACCCCTTTAGATGACTCTGGATTATCAATAATCATGGGATCAATTTGAGCACTAGGTGGGACTGGTTTTTTTGATACCTCATCTACCTTCTGCTTGCCTTCGCGCTGATGATCTGGCTTTGGAGGAGGAGCAGCTGTCCCCCCTTCCTTGTTCTTCGCTGCGTCTTGTTCTCCTTGAGGTGGTTGTCCGTCAGCTTGCTGCACTTGCGCCAGTTGGCCTTGGCCGGCCACCAGCTGCTGCTGTACAGCTCCTGCCGGCACTTGCTGCTGGCCACTTCCCTCCGCATCGCACAGCCGGGCCGCGGGGTTCTCCTCCCCGACGCGGGGCACACACCGCACCAACACGCGAGCGTCCTCCAGCCATGGCAGCCGCGGACCACACAGGGTTGGCTAGCGCACACCCACGGCCATGGTCCTCCCATGGGTCCCGCCAACGCCGAACGTGAAACAAAACGCCAAAATAACAAACAAAATAAAACCAGAATATGATACACGCATGAGTACCAAACTGAAACACCCTGAAAAAATCCTAAAAAAAATAGAAAATATAAGAAACAACAGCAGATCTTTGTTGAAACAGAGAAAGAAATCATAGTGAAACATCGCTGAAAAATCCTTAAACATCGAACCGAGATGACAAAAATTTTGATTTATTGCCGGATACATTCAACACACACCCCATTGAAACACCATGGGGTGCTGAAACACACATACAGAGTCTCTTTGAAACATGCGAAGGGGATAAAAAAGGTGGGAAACAGTAGAGGATGATGAAAGGGGGGAGGACCGTTGCACATCGAGGGGCATCTCATCATCCGTGCGCGAAACAATGAGAACGGGGCAAATGAAACACCGCGAACCGGGCACGAAACATCTAGAACCGGAGCTCATCGAGATGGATCTCATCATCTATGCCCGAAACATCTCATTAGTTGTCGAAACATTTTGAAGAACGCACTTGAACCACCGGCGAAACACCGCGGAAACACTAGATCCGAGGGGAGGGGAGGGAGGAGGGGGAGGGGGAGGATTGTTGCACATCGAGGGCATCTCATCATCCGTAGGGAAACATTGAGAACGGGGCAAATGAAACATCTAAGACCGGATCTCATTAGAGAGAATACCATCATCTATGCACGAAACATCTCATCGGTTGAAACATTTGAAAAACCATAGCCATTGTGGCCGGTTCCACCATAGGATCCGTGGATACCCGATGTAACCTCCTCGCGGGAGTTCCGCCATGTCCACCACGAGTAGAACGCCCCGTGGTTGGTAGTACCCACGGCCACAACTCCAAATCCCGGCTCAAACCCAGGGTTGAAACCGGGGTTGTAGTTACCCCTGCCTCCACCTCGCTCGCCGAACCCACCACCGTTGCTCCCTCTCCTTGCGCCGCCATCGCTCCGCCGGGCCGGATCCCTTCTCGAACGGTCTCGGCGAAGGACCGACAGGGTATCGGAGGAGAGATGGGTGGCGGCGGTTGACTAGGTGAGCAGCGCGAATGGGTTCTGGTTGGCGTACGGCTGAATAGGGCGGACAAACCTTTAGTGGGCCGAAAAAACTTTCCTTCACCGATAGGAATGACGAGGAGAGGAGTGGACGGGAACTTTTGGGATTTAGATCCGTTTCCGTATCACCCTCTCGCCGGTCTGACTTGGTCCCTCCCTATTAGATCGGTCATGATCCACCTCTACTGCCGTACACGTGCATAACGGAGGAGAGGTAGGACCAGGATCCCGTTTTTCAGCACGGTCGTGATCCACCTTTGCAACCTCACACGTGGACCCTTGAGACTGAGCTCCAGGTAACGGTGGAAAGGAAGGACCCGGACCCAAATTTTCAGGAGTTTGGACCGATCCAGAATTTTGAAAATTGTTTTCAAATAAAATTGAATTTGAATTCCCCTCTGACCTCGGGTACGACCATCTCACCGGCGACCTCATCGGATCATCGCCGGACTTACGGTATGCCGATTCAAGATAGTCACCCAAGGTACGAGGGGTGATATTCTCGGAGCTGGTAAAGGTCCCTGCCATGGGGCACCCGCTAATCTCCTTCTGGCCAAAGTGTTTACTATGGTCTTTGGAAGAAGCTTTTCTGAGGAAGAAGGAGAGCTGCCTGATGCCAGTGCACGTTCAGCTCTTGCGAGTTGATCCAACGTGAAGCCCGCGTCCAGCGCCTCCTTGACGAGCTCTGGCGTGGTCGGTGAATCACATTGCTCGTCGTCGGACTCTCCAGAATCCTCCCCAGTAGCCCAAAACTTGGATTGAAGCCGAGGTTGTTCCGGTAATGGAGTTACTACATGGATCGTCTTAGGCCTATGGCACAGACTGGCCACATGCTCCACCAACAACGACAACTCTTCTCGCCCTTGCTTGCGCCTCCGCTCGATCTCCTCTTCTTCTTCCCCGGACCTTCCTGCCCCTCCTTCATCAGATGCACCCCGATCCCGTCCGCGTAATGGCGCCATCGTCAAGCGCCGTATGCGAACCATGGAGTAACGTCGTTGAACGAAGCACGGGAACTCGTCAGCTTCATACCTTGATCATTCCCGTCTGGACTCCTAGAATCCTATGGGATCCAAACGGTGCTGGATTTTATCTGATCATGTGCTGAACTAAAATGCTTCTATTAATAACTTTCCTCAGCTCTCGTGGGGGCAAATATTGCAGCACCAAAGCACATGACTAAAGATTAGGTTGCTTTACATTGGGGCATCGATGTCCATGATGGTTACATGAAGCCGTTACAGGAGAATGTCATGAAGATGTGGCAAATTGGGCATGAGCTGTGCTTTGTGTACTGAAAATCTACAGGTAGATCTGAATAGGACACTGCAGAACTTTATGAATCATCACTTATGACAGTGGATAAGCATTGAACTAATGAAGGAGTACTCTGTACAGAAGATCCGAAAAACAAGATCTTAGATAGTTGGAATTTATTGCGCATTTTTTTAATGATAGCGTGTCTACATAAGACCAACCTGAATGTCTGCAGACACATGATATCTGCCATAAATTGTCATGTACGTAATTGTTGTTGGTTCCTGTTCATGTCCTAAGAAAAATATCTAGATAACAGTCCACTGTCCTAAGAACTATATATGTCCATTTATTTTCTTACTATGACCAGGGAATATTGGAGCATATTTGGAACATTATAATGAAACATTGATACGGACAACTCTCTAGATTCAAAATCTCATATCTACTACACCTAAATAGAAGTAGATCTTTGTGTGATTTCGTAAAGCCACCTCATTCAGGAGCACAGCAAAGTTCAAATGCACAAACAAATTTATATATCACAGAAAAAAAATGGTTGAAAATAATACTGTCCTTCAATGGGCCATAGGAGTGTGGGTGATGCAATGAATCAGCCCAACAACTAGCTTGCACAAAAGAGGGGATGAGCTCACCTGGAGTCGTAGTTCTCCTTCTTCGTTGTCGTTCTGGTTCATTTGTAGCCCACGAGTGAGCTTGTGTTGAGCAGGAAGGCCCCTGAAACGTGGTGGTGTATCCTTCTAGAGCTGTTGCGAGTAATCGAGTTCACTGTTCAGCACAGGCTGTGATAGCATTGGAGAAGGTATGATAAAGCAAGCATCAGACCACTTCATGCGCTGCACTTACATCTTCATGTATCAATAACCTACCAGTTTGTGCAGTGCATGATCATCAGATTTGACATATCCAGGTCAAACAGAAAGGATCAATAATCCAAAAAAAGGATCAATGGGAACATCTCCAGGTCCATAATAAAAAATTAATTAGCAAGACGAGGAGGAGGTATTCTACCGCCAGCAGTATAAGACAAGCAAAGTGGAAAACAAGAAAAGTGCTGCACAGAAATTTCTCAGCCGCGTTAAAAACAATATCACAGCACCAGCGTCTATAGATTAGTTTAAGAGGACTAACGTTTGCCATTCTTCTATTCATCGCAGTTACAGCACCTGTATAATCCATGAGAACATATATCTCCATTAAAGCAGGTTTTTTTTTATGCCAACATACATGGATAAATTATGTAACTCAACATTTCTATCAAGCAGAACCATTTCCTATCTAGAATCTGGTGAAATTTCTTATTCATAAGGAGAACCCCGATTATTTTCGAGTTTCTGACCATACTGCAGTCAAGCAGCGCTCATATTTCACAAGGGTGTGCTAAGAAGAAAAAAGATGCAGTAACAAAAGGTTACTGGGGTTCCAGGGAGAGAGAGGGTCTATCATATCCACAGATTGGGGTGAACTGCGTCAGCATCATTCTAATCATAAATCCACGCTATTTACAAGTTTAAGCCGATTCATGTGTCTCCCTTGTTCATCTTTGAAGGTATAGCTGAAGCTTTGCAGATTGGACACCAGTTCTTCTGTCGAAGCCATTCATGAATGCAGCACACATGGTACTGATGTTCACATTGCATTGTACCAATCTCTTCACCTTCCACATATTCCTCCTGGAACATCAAGTCAGTCAGTCAGAATGCAGGCTGCGGAACAATAACCATCCAGTGTCCAGGAAATATATCTTTATTTAAACAAGTAATTGCTGGGAATATGATATTTCAAAAGGCAAACAACATGGAGATACATTGTTGAAACAAATACTACATGTTTAAAAATGTGTGTTTGGTTGAGGGTGTTGAAGACATGAAAGCTATGAGTTCTATGTGCAACTTTCCACAACATCAGTACACTTTTGTTTCCTTGGCTTGTGTGCACCCTTAGTAATTCCAATTCATCACTACATGGTATGCCTTCTCCGTTTGTCAGGCAAGGCACTAAAGCAGTCCCTTTCTTTCCCCCAAGATATTTGTTGAAGATATGAAGCATATGGTTTTCGAAAAAGATACGAGGCATACCATCAGAGTTAAAATTACATTGCCAATTCTTCATCAGAATTTAGAACGGCAATTGAACATTGAAATACTGGAGTAAAAAAATACCTGACATATGCTACATTTCACATCATCTGCTGCAATCTTGTTCACATCTCTACCAGAATTTCTTGCTTTGTACAAACTTTGGTTTACACACTTGGCAAATTGCTCTTCAGTAAGGGCAGTACTCACTGAGCCAATATGATCTTCTAACGCAAGTAGTTCCTGAAAAACAAAATCAAAGAGACAAATTATATGTCAAAGAACTAAACATAAGCTTTTCCCAAGCCCCAAGGATATTTAATTCAAACAATAATAATGGAGCAAATATGTTTCTAGCAGATTAGTAATACCTCATATGACATATTGTCGATATCCAATCTCATATCTTCGTGCTGATCGTGCAAATCAAGGCCACTTAAGAGCAGATTAGTTTCTAGCACCAGCAGTTGCTGCATTTTTTTTAATTCAGAATATGTTTCAGTGCAAAAGTTGGTAAAAGGAGAAAAAATGGACATCAAGATAAAAGGACAGACCTCATAAGTCAGTTCATCATCATGTTCAATCCTATCCAATGCTAGCAACGTCTGGCAAACATCACAATTAATACTTCTTCGTCAGACAAAAATCAGTATCCTTTATATTGTACTATGTAGCTTCAATAAATTTCATCACAAATGATTTTTTTTTTAAAAAAATGACTGCTAGGGGAAAGACCTCCCACGAGGCATTCCTTAAGAAGTTAATCTCAACACAGGATTGAGAAAAGGTGCTGAAGGCTGGACGGCCCTGGAACACGCTGAAACCGGCATAACTAAGTTAGGGTCCTTTTGTTGTGAGGCCCAGGATTGAACCCTGTTTCACAACTGGACACCCTACCACCACACTACTATTGTTTACACATCATAAATGAAAATTTAACAACTCAGAATATGTATTACTAAATAAGTTACAGAAACCAACCTGTGCAATGCCTTCCATGCTTACGCGCCTGTAACCGTCTCTCTCCCCAAACATACCATGGAACATCCGTTGAGGGCTTTCCTCAGTACGAGACATAGATCTTCTCCTTGTTGTCTGACTACTTGAGCCTTGACGATTAGATGAATAAATAGCATGAGGTAATTCTGCATAAAAGGGTCTTCCTAATCTCTCTGGGGGAGTACCATCTGTGTGAAAATGGCCGTATTCTGGATGAACACTTGCAACAGTCTCATGCAGAGCAAATATGCTGTCCTCTCTTTCACCTGGTATCATCCTCTCCCTGGCACGCATAGTAAATGGTCGTCTAGTCCTTATCGAATCTGTAGGATCCTGAATACTTCTGCTATTGGTCCTTGCTGTTTGTTGAGAAGCTGATTGTTCAACAGCTCTAGCTCTAGGACCAGTACTGCCAGGATAACTAGCACGCGGCTGACTTAAATTAGATTGTTCACTTATTCCCCTAGATCTTGAAGAACTTTCTGCATCAGAAGTTCTCTTCTTTGTAACTCCGAACCTCCTATCACGGACGGAATCAGAAGAAGAACATCCTGCAGGCAGAACATCAGATATTGAACTGCAACCAAGATTCTTTAGGCCACGTCTATGTGCTCCAGTAGTGGTAGTGCCAGGGGCACTTGATGACTTGACACCAGTGGTAAAACTTTGAGGTAAAGTGCGCCGACGAACAAAAGTGGGGTCACCTTGATGTCTACCTGAATTCAGTTCCTCTTTATCCTTTTGCCTATGTGTCATTGCATTCAGTGCAGTATTTCTGGAACTAACTGCATGTGCAGAACTCCCTGAAGAAGCAGAAACATCAAAAACTCCAATATCATGATCTTCTGGCAAGTCTCCTTCAGTAGATGTTGAGGATGATGAAGCTTCTGATGTACCCTTATGCATGTATGGATGCCCATGGCCCAATACAGCAGGTTTCTTTTGTACACGTCTAACCTCAGTTCTTCTGTTACTGCTTTCAGCAATGTCAGTCTCTGCCAAAAAGGGCCGTTTTTGTCTCTCATCACAATAATTTGTAACAGGAGCTTTCGAAGAGCTTACAGATGATACTCTGGAGCTTGATGAAGGAAATGGCCCTTGACAATACCTTGGCTTCTCTTTATTTTCAGTTAACCGTGACTTTATAGGATTCAGATTTGAACTCTTCCCTGGCTTGTTGTACTGACTTGGCCTATCCTCATTGCTTTGATTTCTCAATGAAATGCCAGAACCTCTTCTAAGAAACCCAACTGGGGCAGTGGATCTACAGGAAGATTCGTCCATACCAAGAATTCTGCAACCAAATTTGTAATGGTTAGTGACAAAGAACTGGAACAAGAGGACATGGATAGACACGTGCAAGACATACCAAAAAAAAGAAGAAGCAGAGCACATAGTTCAGAAAAAGCAAACTTAGAGAAGGCAATGCTGCCAAGCTCCAGGAGAAACAAACAATCAAGTTTGGACCGTTTAGAACATTCACTGGCACCCTGTGAGAGTTACATTTACCCTTATATCACGTGATCCTACATATTTAGCGTATTGTAGCAATATATAGTAACCTCAGTATCTTCCCATATCTGATCTTCATTCACCTTTAAGAGCAAAAAGTTAAACGACACGATAAAGTTGTGCCCACAGGAAAAACGGACAAGGGAAGGTTACCCGTATGCTATAGTACTCCTGCGATCTTGTCTCTCTCTCCTTCCCTCCAGGGGAAGGAAATTACCAGCAGTATCAGACAATGACCGAAAGGCCCATACAAATCATAAGTAGATTGCGATACAGTATAAGCAGAAGGAGAGACATTTCTCGGGACCACACACTACGGAACAAAAGCCATCGATCATTATAGCCGCGTGGAAACATCATTCCCCTGTCTAGAATCCGATGCTTTCAAAGTTTCCAAAACAGTAACTAAAAAACAATGAACACCCACGAGTGCGTCGAATGGAAATAAGTTATGATATACTGTATTTCACTGTCGAAAATCTTGTATCGCGGAATGAATGTGCGTGGCCTCTGAACGGTGTTCCGCAACTCTACCTCTGAACCCGCAACTGTACCTCTGAACTCTGAGACATGGGCATTACTTCCTATTTCCCGAGAAAAAACCTCTGTAAATCCATCCACTGATCCAAAAATCAAACAGGTGCACCAGACTGATGATTTGAATGAAAATGAAAAGGAAAACAAAACAGATAAATCGCAACCGCGTACGCCAATCCAAAGGTGCGACCAAACCGCACCAAATAGCAACACGCAACCCAGGTCTGTACGACCATTTGATTCCAAATCCCCCAAATTCAAACATACCCAACAGGGAAATGATCGGAGGATTCCACATCCCATCCCAACCTCTAGAACTCCCGTACTGCCTAGCCACCCGCACATCAAATCAAAGGCACGCAGCCTCCACCCATCATCGGCTCATCGCCATCCTTGCCCCCCGTACCTCGCGGAACCCGAAGCCGAAGTCGAAGCGCAAGCGGCGGCGGCGGCGGCGTGCCTCCCTCCCCTCCTCGTCTCCTCGCGGAAATGGAACGGAAATGGGAAGCCGGAGAAGACGGCAAGCAGACGGAGGGAGGATTTGGGCAGATCCCAGGCGGATTTATTTAGCGCCGTTACCGGGTCGGGTCCGCAGGGAACGAAACGCGTGATCCCTCTCTCTCCGCGGGTTAACGGGTGGCCTCCGCATCCACGTGGCGGCGCTGACTGGGCGCGCCGCGCACGCGTCGTCGTCGTGGACTCGCGGTGGGTGGCGCGCCCGTGACTGGCCCACGCGCAGGAGCGTATCCGGGTGGATCTGCACCGTTGGGATCGCGCCGTGATTCGTGCGGGACCTGGGCAAGGAACACGCCTGCCGCACACGGACACGGGTTAAACGCCGGCCGCCGCGGCCGGCCGGTCGGAAACTTCGGCGGCGCCGCTGTCTCTTCTACTACTGCTGACGTCCGAAGAAACGAATCAGAGGAGCTAGGGTTCTTTTTTCTGTGGCTTATCCGTTTGGGATTTCATTTTTTGAAAATGTATAATTCCTTCGGCCGGTTCTAAAGTGTGTTTTAGGTTCAGTTCAAAATAACAATGATGAAGTGTGTTTTTGGATTATAAACTCAAAAAACATCTGAAAGGTGTATAAAAGAAATGAAAAATATAGCTGTCTATCTATAGGGAAAAGATAGAGTTTATAATTGTGTTTTGATGGACGATGATAGTACACGAGTAGCTTTCTTGGTCAAATCCATCATTTTCCGTCCTTTTGGAGTGCCCTTGCGTTCATCCATTCGTCATTATTCATCTACCTAATTTTTGAGGTGGTTCCATCACAAAAGATTCGAAAGCAAGAGTAGGGAAAAGGATGCCGGCCATTTGCGGCTAGCTCACCCTGCATTTGATTAAAAACCATTTCCCAAAATCAAAGGCGTAGCAAAAAAAAAAAAAAAAAAAAAAAAAAAAAACCACTAGGGCATGTTTGGTTGCAACAATGGATGTCTTGTTTCAAAAAAAAAAAAAAATACATTTCTACAAGCTGCCTATTAGCACAGTCGATCTTGCCAGACCACGCAAAAACAATTGTTTGGTTCAAGTTTGGTGCTCGAAAAAACCGTAAGGTGCATTAAATTACAAATGAATTTTGCTGGTTACGGTGAGGGCTAGGCCATCGATTTTCTATACCTAATCCTGGAGGCTGGAGCTGTTGCCTGGATGTAAGCAAAAAATCAGGGCTTCAACCAAACAAGTCACATAAAGGTCCCAAGCTTGCTACAGGTAAAATTTGTTCTGAGCTGTGAACAAACAAGCACCATGCCCTAAAAAGCCAAAACAACCTATAATTTTAGAGGAGAGTACCATTTTAGAAAAACCATCCTAAATTATGAAGTGAACCCTCCATTTTAAATTGTATAGGTGGTTTAGATTTTCTAAGTACATAGTTATACCTACGAATCTAGAAAGAGGAGTTTAGGAGAATGGGGAAACCTTCGAAGTTTAGGGGTTTCCATGGGTTGGAAACACATCAACGACTATTATTTGACGGTTCAAACAGAGAGGCATTATTCCTGAGTTTTGGCCGATTAATAAGGTGTGTAATCCATCTCATTGTTCAATGTAGATGGGATATATTTCCTGTTAGTCTTAGGATTAAAGATAAGTAGGTAAGAGTTAACACGACATGAGCTGCCATTTCTTTCTCAATGAAACAGATGCACGGCTTGCTCAAGTCCTAATCTTGCCTCTAGAATCTATTTAGACTGTGGTGACCAATGACTGTCAGCATAAAAGAGGCACAGTGTTTACGGTACGAACCTGCCTTTTTTGGATGAAAGTACGAACATGCCTTCTTATTGACCTCGCCGAACAAAAAAAAAAGTTGCTTCACAATGGTATTTTGTGATTATGTCTACTTCAAGGGTGCTTATATTTGGCGATTGTTGGTCTTGTGAGCAGACCAAGTCTTTTTCTTTGCCATTTTTTGACCAAGGAGCTGAGACAGCCTCAAGTACCAACTACCAACTGCAGAGGGGTGCTTAAACATCGGCAGGCTCAATTTGATTAGAACTTTTCAGCTGTTGGAATGACAGACTAACATATACACAAGCTTGCTAATCAAAACACACCAATAGTGTTTAGTAGGCACCGAAAAGATAGGGTTAGGTTTTCCTTTAAAGAAAGAAGAAATAAAGCAGGGTTAGGTTGAAATGAACTTAGAGCAACAGACCTGGTGAACATGAGTTGCTATGGCAGTTGTGATAAAAAGATCTTTTTTATATATAAAAAAGAGAGAGAGCATGGAGTAGTTAGCTCATGCACAATACAGGGACAGGTGGCTGACCAAATCAGCAACGGCAGGATGTTTTTAATTCTGGACAATTAATCTATTGCAAAACAAACAAGCAAAGAAACATACAGCCTGACAAAAGTGCATGGATCCACTTTGTAGTAACGGACGGCGCCAAACGGGCGAGCTCCATCCATGCGTGTCTGCTGTACCTGTACCCTCGTGCACTTGTTTGTTCTCTTGCTGCGTTTATTCGGACATACGTGTTAAACTATATGAAATAAAAAACGAATACTATATTAGGAGAGAAAGAAAGGTTGAACCGAGTATGTACGTGCCGGATGATGGCAAGTATCCACTGTGTTAATTGCATAGTTAGTGGCAGCAATAACATCTTTGATCTGAACTTTTAACTATAGTGGCATCTTCTTTTTGTGATGAGCACTAATCTAGCGTGCAATGTGCACGCGTGACTGGAGATTTTGTTCGAATTCTGCGAAATCCTCTCCTTCGGCGCCGAAGAAAGCTCCTGTCGCCCTGCCTGCCGTCTTTGTCATATCCAGTGGCCTTTTGCGCCTTTTTGGCTTGCGCACTTGTGCCTTCCTTTGGCCAAAGGCAGGCCTCAGGGGCATCAAGTGCTTGGTCCGTTGCCTTTGCCTTTGGCCATGAACCATGATTGCTTCGCTTCTCTTCTCAAAAAACAGAAGAACCACCTGCACACCAGCTTTTGCAAGGAATTGGCCGCGCATTGGACCCCCCGCCCCCTCCGATGTCCGATCCTTCCTTCCCTGCCAGGAAAGCGTTAGCCTTGCGTTATGTTGAATCTTTCTGTTCGACGCCTATCCGACCTCGATTGTTGACCGATTCTCCAAGTTTCAGCAAAATTTCAGGTGCTTTTATCTCTGAACTCTGATGAGGTGAAGATAGAGATGGGGAGTGGCACAGAGGTTGATATGATCGAGGCGATCGAGGCCACTAGACGAGCATGAATGCGTGATGGATGGATGATGAGCGTGTGGACCGGCACCTGGCGTCTGGTTCATTCGGTTGGTTGGAGGCCAATCATGTAACGGCATCTGTGCATGCACTAATATAACCCAAACCTCGCAGCATCGCTCGTTTTTTTTTTCTCTTTTTTTGAACGGCATCGCTCGTTGCTTAACCCAACTACCAAGCCATTAGCTGTTGTCGAATCGAATATTCATTGGAGACCACGGGTCCTGTCCTTGAGGAAAGAATCCACGTATGGCGTGGAGACGACGACTTTGCTTCGAGCTGAATGGAGCAAATCGCTTTTGTTGCTCGACAGCAGAACGCGTCCGGTTTTCAGGCACAGTTGTCAAAAATGTGCATTTTTAGCAAGTAATTTGGAATCTGATTGTCCAATCCTGATTTGATTTTTGATAATGTTGGATTCAGGGTGTGATTGCTGCAATGCTGTCGCGTCCGTCCGGTGATGGCGGACAGGCCTGCCGATGCGTTCGAGGTCGGACGTGGCAATAAACTATACTACCAGCCAGACAGCAGACAGATTACAGGGGTCCTAATCCCCTATCTGGCATGCCAGCTGAGCTCAGGAGACCAGATCACAGCGATCCCGCAGGCAGCGTGTGCGCGTGCTGGTGCCGGACGTGGCAATGGGGCGCGCCCGCGCGCGTGCTGGTGGTGCCGAGCGGGAACGCGCGACGCATCTGCATGGTCCGGTCCCGTGCAGTTTTCTCTCGAGGAAGCGTGCGGAGCGGACCACTCTCGCGGCAGGCCGCGGCATCCGTTGGTGCACGGGCGGGCGCCGGGCGGCGAGGACGGCGTATCGTATGATCTTATCGTATCATCCGTCCGGTGGCGTGGCAATGCATGGACCCAGAGCCAGAGCAGAGCAGGCAGCGAGCCGGTGCTTGATGGAGTCGTCGTACTTGCCGGTGGGTAGCCACGGCCAACCCGGTGGAGTCCGGTAGTGCGTGCCGGCTGCCGCTTGCCTGCCAGTGCCAGATCGAAAGCAGGCGTACACAGCTTGCGGGTACAACGGGGACCGCCGGATCGCGCCGCGTCGCCGGACACCGTGCGTGCATGATTGGGTGGGGTGGAGTCAACGACTGCGCGTGCGTGTGGTCCTGGTGATGAACATTCTACTGATGAAACTGGAATTTTACGGTTTGTGCCGCCTGCCAAGAAGGAAGCCCAGTAGAGAGAGACAGCCCACCCAACCAAATGAGCCTCTGCTTTGCTTCGCGCAATAATACCGGGCCAAACGGCCCATGTTCATCCTAGAACCTGGGGAAACTGTTGAAGAGGGCCAAACGGCCCATTTTTTTGTATCTTGGAGTATAGCTTTTAACAAAATTTTAAAAAACATTGCTTTCTCTGTCCGTGAATAAATCCTAAACATTTTTAAATTCAACTGGATTTATAGAAAATATAACCAAGAATTGATGAAATCAAATTAATATCGTTATACACTGCATAAAATATTTTTTGTAGTGTGCTCATTTGGTGTTATAAACATATGTGTTATTTTCTATTTTGTAAAACATAGAAAAGTTTAGTCCAAGATAACTTTAGGAACTAAGTTATTTAGGGACATAGGAAGTACATTTTTGTAGCGATATTATGGTTTTCAACACCATAAACTCCAAATATTTTATAGTGCTAAAAAACTAAAAGTATTTTATCATGCTATAGTGTTTTTCTCAAACTTATTTTTTAAAAAATACTTGCATCCAAATGACGCCTTTGGCAACTTGGATCACCATCACCATGGGACCGAAATGTTCGGACTCAACCTGAATTTGGCAACTTGGATCAAATTTTAATGCTAAACTGATTGGTCTTTGCTCATCACAATTTCTAGCTAATATTTTTTTTATGAAGAAACAGTTTCCAGCTAACTTGATCCTTGGATCATCAAATTTGGCTACAACTCCAAATGGCATGTATTTTTTGTGGTCCAGAAAGCACACGTTTTTGAGCAATTTTTTCAATTAAAGAAATAAATATGTTTAAAACATCACCACTAATAGTAAGGATAAAACAGGTAACCAATAAACTTTTCCAGATTACCTATTTTACTAGTTCATTACCTCATATAAAGAAATTGGTAATGAACTATTTTTAGTTAATAATCATTATTACATGGCATGATGTCTTAGTTGGTCTTTGCTCATCAATATTCCTGCTAACTTGATCCTTGGATCACCAAATTGGCATCAACTCAAAAGGCATATATTTGCTGTGGTCGAGAAAGCACACGTTTTTGAGCATTTTTTCAATCAAAGAAATAAATATGTTTAAAACATCACAACTACTAGTAATAAGGATACAGATGGGTAACCAATAAAGTTTTCCAGGTTACCTATTTTACCAGTTCATTATCCCACATACTAGTATATTAACAATCATTATTACACGGCATGCTGTCTTAGTTTATTTTTTCAGTTAATTTTGGACCAACCATGAAATGGTCTGACCGGTGTAAAAATAGCCCAAACGGAGAGCGACGCCCATGAGGCCATGACAGATGGATCCTTCACCAGGTGTCAACTAGTAGCCAAAGTGCCAACTATTTGACAGGTTCTGTTTGCAAACATGGGGCTCTTCTGTTGCCCGGCTTTTTCTCATCTTGCTGCTGCCTCCTCCGTCTTCTCCCGTCCCCTCCTTCTCTTCCTCCCTCCCTTCCCACTGCGCCACAACACGCCATTCCTGGCCATTTCCTGCTTGCAAAGGTATGACCGTTTCTCCTCCCCTCTTGGTTTTGAGTCACCCAAACAAAGACCATGATATGCTATTCCAATTCATTGGTTTTGTGGTTGAGAAAGCTACCGTGAATTCACCGAATTAGGTTCCAGGTACGTCGATGTCATCGTCGTCGTCCTTGGCTCGTCCAGGCATCTAGTTCCATGGAGAATAGACCTCGGTTCATCTTTGATGCGTTGCCACATGCTATGTGATTTCGGTGTCTAGCTTTGCATTTGATTCATTCATCAATTTCTTTTGCTCTCCCTTCAGGTTTTGTTTTCGCTGGCATAACTGAAAGAATCCCCTGCATATTTGTCATTGGGGAAAACTGAAAAAGATGGTTTTTTTTTTTTTTTTGAAAAAACTATACAAGAAGAATTTGACTGCATTTTGTTTTGTTTTGTTTGACATAGACATACAGTTCCATTAGTTAAAAAAATACTTGCATTAGACTGAAATCAAACTAGTTTTTTGTTAAAAAAAAAAGAGAGAAAACATCAATTGTCACCACAACGTGGCAGGAGTGTTTGCCACAAACATCAGAGAAGAGAGAAAATACACAAAAATGCAAACATGGCATGCATGTTGTCTAAACATTTCAAGGTCAACCAGAAACAAATCGGAGCTGAGAAAATTACAAATCTCCCCAAATCACGTCTCATTCGGCCTTGCATTTGTTATACCAGCAAAACAATTGACAAATCTCTCTGCTCTGTGTTGCGATGCAGCGGAAGCCGCCGCCCATGGCCACGCGGCCGTCGCTGCGGTCGAGCGACGGCGCGCGCCCAAGAAGCAAGAGCGGGACCGGGTCCGGGACCGGCAGGCCGCCGTCGAGCCCGCGCAGCTCCGACCCGTCGCGCCCGTCCTCCGCGGCGGCGGCGGCGGCGTCCGACAAGCCGATGCCGTCCTTCCTCCGCCCCACCGTGAGCTCGTCGATGCACAGCTCCTCGTCGTCTTCCTCGCTGGTGTCGCCCTCCCCCTCTTCCTCGTCCACCGCCACTGCCGCCGCCGCCGGCGGATCCAAGGGCACCGCCGCCGTGGCGAAGCGGCCGATCACGCCCAAGAAGGACAAGGCACCGGCGCAGCCTGTGGGCGCGCCGCGGCCGATCACGCCCAAGAAGGACAAGGCCCCGGTGCAGCCTGTGGTCGCGACGCGGCCGATCACGCCCAAGGACATGGCCAAGGCCAAGGCTAAAGCGCCGGCGCCGGCGTCGACCTCCGCGTCGCGGTGGGCCGCGGTGTCGCCGAGGCAGCTGATGCAGAGGGCGTCCAACGCGTTCAAGGCCAGCAGCAGGTCCCGCAGCAAGAAAAGCAAGGAAGCCACGGCGGCGGCCTCGGCGTCCGGCAGCAGCAAGGGCAGCGCTGGTGCTTCCGCCGCCAAGGCCAAAGGCCAGACGGCGAGAGCACAGACCGTGGAAGCGCAGAACCAGCAGCCGGAGACGCCCGCCGAGCCTTCGCCTGCCGTGACTCCCGTGGACGCAGAGGAGCCTGTCCTGTTGGACTCCGAAGCTGCTGACCAGAATGAGCAGGACGTCGCGACGTCGCAGGAGGCCGTCAGTACGGACATCACGACCGTGCCGGTGAGATATCAAGAGGAGCAGGTCGGCGCAGGGCAGCCGAAGGGAAAAGAAGAGGACGGTGACGTCGCCGTGGAGGAGAAGATCATACAGATGGAGGCTGAGCAGGTGAAGCCGGAGCTGAAAGAAGAGAGGCCACAGAGCAACGAGGCTGTGCAGACAGAAACGGAGGCCAAGAACGCGGACGATGGCTCGCCGGCCGTCGTTGTAGAAGAAGCCGCGGCGGAGGACGCGGCGACACCGGAGGGAGAAGACGAGCCGGCAACCAGCACGCCGGAACAGAGGGTCGTCGAGGAGAGCCAGCAAGTAGAGGTGACTGAGAACTCGAAGGCGAACGTGATCTCTGAGGAACCAAAACAAGAAACCAGCGTGATCTCTGAAGAACCCAAGGAGGAAAGGAGCGTGATCTCTGAAGAACCAAAGGAAGCAGCTGATCCCGCGCCTTTGCAGAAGCACGAGGAGGTGGCCGAGGAGCCAAAAGTGGCTGCCGAATCGAGCGCGTCAGCTCCGACGACGCCGCTGAGAGAAGCGGCCAGCGTCGTCGGCGAGGACAACGACGTGGAGTCGGTGCCTAAGCAGGTGAGCGCGTCGGAGCCCGTGACGCCGGTGGCAGAAGCCATCAGCAAGGGCAAGGAGGTAGTGGAGACGCCGCAGCAGAGCGCGTCGGCGCCGACGACGCCGGCGGGCGCGGCGAAGAAGAGCTTGCCATCGAAGCAGGTGGCGATCTCCATCCCCGAGGGGACGACGGTGTTGTCGGCGTCGGCGCTGTCGTTCAAGGGGCGCAAGGTGAAGACGGCCATGGAGAAGCGGTCGGAGGAGGAGCAGCCCAAGAAGAAGGAGGTGGCGCGGAGCAACGACGTGATCGAGGAGGCCAAGAGCAAGCTGATGGAGAAGCGCAAGAGCAAGGTGAAGGCGCTCGTGGGGGCGTTCGAGACCGTCATGGACAGCCCCCGCTCGAGATGATTTGAATTTTTAATTTTTGGAGGGAAGGCCGAGTGGTGGTGTCAGGTTTGAATTTTGGTGGGGGTGTTCGGATTGTTGCTTTCTTGTTTGTTGGTCGATCGTTGCTTCTTGTGATCACTCGAACAAATGGAGATGTATTATTGCTGATTTGATTATTTCTTGACGAACCTGTTCTTTATGAGGAGGAAATAGCAGTGTTTATTTGGTTTTGATCGATGCAATGTGTACGGTTTCTTCTTCTTAGGTTTTGATATGCATAATGTAGTATGTGATTTACAAGCTTCTTTTGTTTTCCTACTACGAAAAGCTACGACAACCATTTGGAGGTTGCCTCTTGTCAAAAAAAAAAAAACATTTGGAGGTTGCCTTACCTGAACTACATAGCGATCGAGCAAGGCGACGGTCTAGTTAAAATAAAGAGATTAGAGCAACTCCAATTAAAATCTTAGTGGAGCGCCCTCATCCCATTGTAAGAGTTGAAACACGCACAAAAAAAAACTCCTATTCAGTCCCTAGTACATGAGAAGCTCTCATTCTTCTCTCCTCAACATCTAGATATAGGACCCGCATGAGAGCTGCTCTTACACAAACACAAACGGAGGAAGGGAAACAAAGAACAGAACACACAAACTAAGAAAATATAATGACAAATGGATAGAGATTACATAGACGTATTATATTGCATAACAAGTATCACTGGATTGATTCTTAAATATATTTTCATAATGCACTTATTTAGAGATACAGATATTACTAAATAGCACAAAAAAATAGGTGATGCTTAAAAAGAGAGGAGGGACTAATGCATATATTTGATTATTTTCTAAGATTCTAGGCCGTGGGTTATAGACTAGGAATAGAGTGAGGATTAATTTTACATGTCACACCAATAATTTGTGTTGTACAATTTTTGTTTGAAATATTTACATGTATTTCTCATACAACAATTAAATATTATATACATCATTCGTTCAACACCATGTATATTTTAATGCATAACAAAAATTTTTGCATTTAAAAAAGTTATAACACCTTATGATTTGAAATGACGAAGGTACATCTTCAACCGGCTAAGATCAATCTTCAACTTAACTCCAAGAAGCGTCGGGCCATGGGATGCTGGGCCCTCGACAGCTCTGACGGTGCGAGCACCTCCACTATCTCGCCGGCGACGAGGAGGCACACTAGGTCCGCGATGCGTTGGATCTGCTTCACGCTGTGGGAGACGATCACCGTGGTGAGCCCCCTCGCCTTCTTCAGTCGCACAATGGTGTCCTCAATGTTCTGAGTGGATATAGGGTCCAATGCGCTCGTCGGCTCATCCAGCAGGAGCACCTGCACGCATTCAGCAAGAGGGGGATCGTTGCAGACGACGCCATGGAGGACAGCGGCGAAATGAAGATGCACGAGTGAGTGTGCACGCACCTCAGGGTCGTTGGCGAGGGTGCGTGCCAAAGCGACGCGCTGCGCTTGGCCGACGGACAGCTCGTTGGCAGGCTTGGAGGACAGAGCAGGGTCCAGGTCGGCCAGCCTTAGTAGGCTCTGGACCTCGTCTTCACTGAGCTTCTTGCCACACAACTGTGGCCCGTAGCGCACGTTGTACGCCACAGTACCTGGCATAGCACGTGTAGAAACGTAGTAAGAATCAGAACAACTTGTTTCTTTGTCGTAAAAAGCATACTTTCTATGTTTACTGCGTTGCAAAATTCCTTCCTTATGATTTATCTGGAAATTCTCATGTGTGGGATACACATCTTTTTTTTTTGGTTAAGCGGTTGAAAGTGACAAATTATAGATAAAAAAAAGGAAATTCCCCTTTCTACCGTTGGTTTGAACAAGTAAATTTATGGCATTCATTACCTATCACAAAGCTGTTGGAGGCTTATTGATTAAGGATTTATTTAGATACACAAGTATCCACCTTAATCCATGTATATTGGAGTGGGTTGGGTGAATTTTAAAATTATGCCAAGAACAGTTCAAATGACATTGGCAGGTGGTGCCATTGCCTGTGAAGTCTTTATCAAATTGCTCCGAATCTAGAGTTGACAAAGTGCTTAATATACTAGTACTCACTATCACAAATGACGTCAAAACCTTACTAAATGCCAAAATGGGCACCAAGACTTGCTTTAAGATATTTTCTCCGTTCCAAAATGATTAAGTGTCATTCTCACTTCCTAAAAATTTAAATATTTTTAAATTTAACCAAATATATATGAAAAATATTAGTATTTATGGTGCATAACTAAGTAGCATTATTAGATGAATCATTGAATATAATTTTATAATAAACTTATTTGGAGATAAAATATTGCTGATATTTTCTATAAGTCTAGTGAAATATGAGAAAGTTTTATCAGCATGCTTCCCACGATGATACTTATTTTGAGACAAAAGAAGTATATGCATGTTGCAATTTCTTCCAATTTTGAGTCGTTGTGACTTTTCTAATGCATAGTTTTTACTATGTGCATTAAAAAACATTCGACGGGAAGGAACTAAACTGCACCCCCACTTTGTAATAAGAGGATACAAGGTTTGAATCTGGGTCTCCAGACTAAGAGCATGCTCTAGTAGTTAACTAGTCGCCCACTCTGCTCTTTAATAATAGCGTAGTAATTGTTTGTTCCTCTCTGCACCACTCTGCTCTTTAGAGAAATTCTTTATGACAATTGTGGAGAGGCTTAAAAAATAACTATATAAGCTCATATTCAAAGCTACGTAACATACTACTACGTCAAAGCCACATCGCTCCTGAATTGCAAGTGTATGTTTTACCCTGTCAAAACTGTCCTTTAGCTTTAGCTAATGGTCCCAAACCTAGAAATCCGGGGTATGACTTGGTTTGTACCACTCTGATGATAAAACAGGCTATTTGTCCAATTTACAAAGTACAACTTGTGATGTCTTACACATGACATGATGGAAGTTCATTGAAAAATTTAAGCGGGACAAATAGGATTTCTTGCTTCGAAAATGGCAATGACGGACAATTTAGTTTTATTTTTCATCTTTGACTATTGACACCTAAAAAACAACTGGATTTACAACACGTTGCACAAGATTCACATCATTAAGTTAATTAAAAGTACATTTTCATAGTACGTAACCCTTTTCAATTGAATAATATGACCTGACATTTGACAAGAGGTTAAGAAAAGTTAAACTTAAGACAAAATTTGTCGGACTTAAATTTAGTCTTGGATCGAGGAAGCATGAGCCGTGAGCTCTGGTATCATGTGTCAAATGGCGTGGTATTGCACAGTATTTTTTTTTTTCAGTTTCACTCATG
Source organism: Themeda triandra (assembly GCA_018135685.1). Taxonomy (NCBI): domain Eukaryota; kingdom Viridiplantae; phylum Streptophyta; class Magnoliopsida; order Poales; family Poaceae; genus Themeda; species Themeda triandra. The sequence goes on from JAENPR010000895.1 coordinate 218,147, forward strand.
CAAGAAGCTCTCGAATCATCGGTTGGGCTAGTTCCTGCACAATTTGACTTGGCGATTTTTGCCACAGGACACTGAGAAAACATGCAATTGGCTCGCACACACCGCTAACTGGAGGATTTGCCGAAACACACCGCAAATTCGTGATTGTTTGCCCAGATACACCGCGCCGATTATTTTATTCATTTCTCAGTTTTGAAGAGAGAGAAGATAGGGGAAATGTCTTAATTGCCCTCGTCTTCAACCTCTGGCTGTGCACTGAATTTTGCTGCAACACACTGCTCTTGCTAAAGTGCCATTGGCCGCATCCTCTTCCCGTCCTCGATCCGCCGGGGAGGGAGGACGCCCGCGCGCTTGGAGCTCGACGCCTGGAGCAGAGAGGGCCGCCGCCTTGGCCGCGCCGTTGGGTCCGTGTCGCCGTTCCTCGGGGTGGGCGCGGGCCGCGCCGCCGGTGGTGCAGGGCGCGAGCTGCAGGAGCGCGATGGGGCCGCGGGTGGGGGAGGCTGCGAGCCCGCAACACGCCACCGCGGGAGGGCCGCCTCGCCGCGCCGCCTCACCGCTGGAGGGGTGGATTAGCGTCGACGCCCGGCGAGGTGAGGAGCGCTTGCGACCCACCCGCTCGCGCACCCATGGTCGGTGTCGCCGTGCGCTCAAGCCTCGCCAGGACGGAGCAGCGCCGCCGCGGATGGGAAAGCCGCGCCGACCCGCCGCAGGTTGCGACTCGCTCGCTCGCGCGCCCATGGCCGGCGTCGCTGTGCGCTCAAGCCTCGCCGGGAGGGAGCAGTGCCGCCGCAGATGGGAAAGTCGTGCCGGCCCGCCGCAGGTGGGGGAGCTCGCTGCGCTGCCGCAGATGGAGGGGCCGCGTCGCTCCGCGCGCGCCGTGGGTGCGGTGGATGAGCGCCGACGACCGGTCGGAGGAGGGTCGGGGGCAAGGCAGCGCGACGCGGTTCCAAGAGAGGACGGCAGTGTGTTGCGGCAAAAATTAGTGCACAGCCGGAGGTTGAAGACGAGGGCAATTAAGACATTTCCCCTGCCCTCTCTCTCTTCAAAATGAGAAATTAATAAAATAATCGAGGCGGTGTGTATGGACAAATAATCACGAATTTGCAGTGTGTTTCAGCAAATCCTCCCGTTAGCGGTGTGTGCCAGCCAATTGCATGTTTTCTCGGTGTCCTGTGGCAAAAATTGCCATTTGACTTTGGTTTGGCAGAGAAAGAACAAGAGTCCGTACGTCGATCTGGAGTCTAGATTAGCGTGTACTAGGCTACTGGCACAGGAGTCGTACATACCTTCAAACATGGCAGGTTGCTGGAAAAGCATGCCGACCTTGCGGCGGAGCGCGCGGACGTCGAGGCCGCAGACGTCGGCGCCGTCGAGGAACACGGCGCCGGGGGTGGGCTCCCAGAGGCGGTTAAGCGCGCGGAGCAGCGTGGACTTGCCGCTGCCGCTGGGCCCGATGACGCCCATCACGACCCCGCGCGGCACGTTCAGGTGGACGCCGCGCAGGATCTCCTCGCCGGTCGTCGACGCACACTTCCTCAGCCCCCGCACACGTATCTTGGGCGGCGGCCCATCACCGACGGCGAGGTTGCTGTCCACCACATCGAGCAGGAGCTCCCTAGCTTCGTCGTCTTGTTCGTCGAACACGCGAGAAGGAGCCACCCTCCGCACTGCGATGTCGTCGTCGTTGCAGATGGTAAGCTCGACGTGCTGGTTCGGTTTGGGTGGTTGCTGACCTGATGCTGATAAGGCCATTGGTGTGGAGATTTCAGAGGAGGGAAAAACGAGAGAGACAGAGAGTGAATGAAGAAGAAATAAAATGAGCTAGTGTGCACTTGCTTTGATGCGGCCGTCGTGCTCTTTATAAGGATTTTTTGTGCTCGACTGGAATTGATTACTTTAAGACCACGGATATTTTGTCTAGCTTTGCTGGTGCAACATACTTAAGTTTCACACTGTAGAGACTATAATAATTTTCTCTCAACAAAACATGTTTAGCCGACTTATTAGTCGCAGAAATCATAAGCAGAAACCATCAAACGATCGGAGCTGTCGTAGTGGATGACACCACAGAGAGATCGAAACAAACAAAGCCCTTCATTTGCTCGGGCTCCATGGAGCATGACGTTGTTGAAAGATCCAGTGTTGCCCCATGGCGAAAGAGATGCTGTGGCTACCAGATATACCCAGGCGCGCCGTGTGAAATATCACTGTCAAACCAAGATACAAGACATGAAGATGGAGAAGAAGAAGATCGTCTCTTCCTGACTTGGTGGGCAGATCTCAATGCTGTTTTGGAGGAAATGTAATAGGATAGGCCTTTTTATGCTAGTGTTTCTCTATCTGCTCCTGGAAATTGAACTCCTCTCCATGTTTTGTATCGCCCAAACTTGCAGCCACATCAGGGTGGTGGGGGCTGACTTTTCACTGTGCTGTAAACGGATTTGTCTTTCGAAGTAATTTGAAAGGCTGGGGCGTTTTTGCCCTCGTATTCTAAAAAAATCCAGTGTTGGCCCTGATCGAGGAGGTGCTGTAGGTGGGGAGAGGTCCCGCCGTCCCCAGATGTGGGATGGGCAGGGTATGCAGCCGGCAGCGGCCGGTGGTTTCATGATCTAGGTGTCTCCGCCGCCGCGCCATCGTGGGGTGAGATGCAACATCGAGGAGTTAATGAAAATAGATAGAATAGATCATATAATGTTTTTTATCGTTGATGGTCACAGAGAGAAAATCATGTACCTAACTTCATGGGTGAAAGAGATCGGGTGCTAGATTTGTGTATTTATACCCAAAGAGCTACATAATCGCTGGCGGTTTCTATTGTTTTCTACTTCGCAGTGGCTACCTGGTTGCTAGTGGTTTCTATCGTCTTCTAATTTACGGTGGCTACCTGTTCTCTTGCGAATTATCGGTGGATGCTTTACCACCAGGATTTACCCCATCTCTGTTGGTGACCATTGTACGGATGCAATTTTTTTGTTGGTATAATTAATTGGTGTTTTTTTTCGAAAGGACGGCAGAAGTTTTGCCGCAATTTCTATTAGACGAAGAAAGGAAAAAGAAAGGCAAGTGCCCCCGCCCAGTTTTTGAAGTGAAAACTGGGTGAAAACCACGTACAATTTGGAGGGTACCCTACTCCAAAAACACACCTAGGTACCAAATCAACTCAACTCGCGCCGCAAAAGCGCCAACTCAACTCAACTCAGCTCCACGCTTGGTCGGATTGGGACATCGACACAAGCCTCTAAACCCACTAGAACTCGGTCGGATTGGGTCATCGACACGAGCCTTCACTTTAAAGCCACTAAAGGAGCTCCACAACTGAGGCAACTGACCAACTAAAGACTAGCAAAACCACTAAAAACTAACCAACTAAAAATAAACTACAACTACACCACCACTGGCCCGAACCACAAACAAGTTGGCGGAAACGACGAACTGGCAATGCCCGAGACGTCCCGATCGCGCCGAAATCCACAGGGACGCCTTCAAGAAGGTCACGACGCCAAAGCGCCGCCGTCGCTTGTCCAGGACAGGACTGGGTTTTCACTTGTGGAGAGTGCTGGGGACGTGACGCCCTCAACAGGGGAACGACACCCGCAGGTGTCGCCGTCACCAGGCTTTCGCCTAAAGAAACCCACAGCACGGGCGACAAACGAGATGTCGGGACCCCACCAGAACCAAGACGCCGTTGCCAAGCACCCAACAGAAGCCTCACCGGAAGTCGACGCGCCGGCCACGTGAGCAGCCGCAAAGCTGCGTCAGCACCCCGCCAGACGACCTGCCGAACACCAGCCTCCCACCACCATGAACGTCCACCATCCACCCGCCGTAGCCGTAGCCGCCGCCGGCCACCGCCGCCGACCGGGCTCCCGTAGCTGGAACTGCTACCGCCCCGAAGGTACTAGGTCTAGGGCAGAGCCCTGGACCAGCACCCCCGTAGACACCAAGGCCACCGTCCTCACGACGACCACCCCACAACGACAGACGGGGACATGGGGGAGGGACGGCATAGTCGAAGACCGCCCCCCAACGCCAGCACAACCCCGGCCACCACCGTGACAGGGCCACCACGAAGAAAGAAGCAGGGGGCAACCAGAGAGGGGGGAACCCCACCGTTACCCCCTATGCTCGAAGGGCGACAGCCCCATCGGTCCGCCAATGAGCCCAAAATGGCGAAGAGCGGCCTCCACCCGGACCAGGCACCGCGAGTAGCACCACCATGGCACCACCGGCGCGCCGGAACCGCGACCGGCCATACCACCATGGCATCGCCGAAGAGACAACCCCCAATCACCGAAGATGAGCACGCTGTCGGGCCGTGCCCAGCACGGGTCCAAACCACCGCCGCCTTCCCCGCACGCCACGCCGCGTCCACCCCAGCCGGCCAGCCAACGGCCCACGAGCCGGCTGGCGGTGCAGCCGGCCGGCGGCCAGCAGCGCCGGCCAGCCACCCAGCAGGAGTAGCAGCCGGCCGGCGGCCACCAGGGCCGGCCACCCATCCCGCAGCGCCGGCCAAGCCAGCCAGCAGGAGCAGCAGCCGGCCGGCGGCCACCAGGGCCGGCTAGCCAGCCACCACCGCCGCCCGCTGCCGCCCGCCGCCGCACCAAGGACGCCACCCCTCCCTCCACCTCACCCCCGCCACCATGGAACCGGGCCTGCCGGCCAGATCCACCCCCCAGGCCGCCGGATCCGGGCCGGGGGGCCATGGATCCGCGCCCAGGCGGCCGGGTTCCCAGCGGCGCCGCCGACCGCCGCCATGGCCGCCACCCCGCACAGGGAGGCCACGAGCGCGGCCTTGAAGAAGAGCCCCGCCGCCGCCCTCATGGGGAGCCGCGCGGGCCACCCGGCAGCGACCTCAGGCGGCGGCGAGGGAAGGGGAGGGGGAGGAACGGCGCTGGCGGCGGCGAGAGCCGGGCGCCGCCCGAGTCGCCCGGTGCGGGAGGGCGATGCGGGGGCCTATTCGGTTGTTCAATTGGTGTTTTGAGGTGGGGGTTTTCCTACCTCTTGTATTCTGGTTGTTGCTTGTTTATATTTTTAGGATTCCGTTGGTAATTCCTAAGATTACTCTTGAGTTCTATGTATTAATGTTCCGGCCTTTTTTATAGCATTTTCTCTGAAAAATACGCCTAAGGCGTGATAAAAAAACATTTTCTCTGGATGAAAAACAGGTAAAAGATCCGATCACGTAAAAATATATTCGTTCTCTCATCTGACCGTTGGACTTTGCTGGATCAAGAGCTGGGGTGCTGACTGTTGGGTAGTGCGAGGTCATACGTTCATCACCCGATTGTCTTTTGCTGTATATATATATCGGTGATGATATGAAGTACGTTATGAACTAAGTAGTGCTAGTGCTGGTTGACAACTCCCGCACATCGCCGCGGAAACGATAGGAGCATTAACAGTCACATTCATGAAACCAAATTTGTGTCCGCCCGTATCTTCACTTTTCTACAAAACAAAACATTGATGGGAGCGAGAGGTGCTTGGCTGTGATACTTGAAGTGGACAGATTGGAGCACGCGAGGGCGATGCTGGAGCAGATGGCACCGCCGGACCTTGGGGAGCCAGGCTTCTGGCGAGACTTCCTTTGGGGCATGCTCAAGCCGGCAGCTGCCACCGCCGTGGTCGCCCTGGCCGTCATGCTCAGCTTCACGCAGCGCCTGGGGATCGAGGTCGAGATGCTCTACGCCGTCGCGCGCTCCTTTCTCCAGCTCTCCCTCGTCGGCTTCGTCCTCCACTTCATCTTCGTCCAGAAGAACGCCACACCTTGGATCCTGCTCACCTACCTCTTCATGGCACGTGTAACCAAGTGATCACTCACTGTCTCTGTTCATCGATCACCTATACATAGTTGCATTGATGTGTGTCTTTTATCTAATTTGGTACCTCGATTTGAAAAGTTTCCATTCCATCGACAAGATGATGATTTGATCTGGGTCATCTGGCTAACTGAATTTGGTAACGAACGATACAGGTGACGGTCGCCAGCTACACGGCGGGCCAGCGCGCGAAGCAGGTTCCCCATGGAAAGTGCATCGCCTTCGTGTCCATCCTCGTCGGCACCGTGATAACAATGGCCCTGCTCCTCCTGCTCGACGTCTTCCCGTTTACTCCGAGGTATGTCATCCCAGCGGCCGGCATGATGGTCAGCAACGCCATGACCGTCACTGGAGTCACCATGAAGAAGCTCCGGGACGACGTAAAGATCCAGAAGAACCTGGTCAGATCGAACCCTCCCTGTCACAGCTTGGCAACGTGCAACTAATTTCTTTTCCTTGCCTAATTTGTATGATCATCGTCGATCGTCACTTTGCAATTACAAATAAAATAATGTTTACAATCTTGTTTATTTTCTTCTTTTTTGCAGGTGGAGACAGCACTTGCTCTAGGTGCAACGCCACGCGAGGCGACGCTCGAGCAGATGAGGAGGTCGTTGGGCATCGCATTGTCACCGGCCATCGACAACGCCAAGACCCAGGGGCTTATCAATCTGCCAGGAGCCATGACAGGGCTCATCATGGCGGGCGCGTCGCCACTCCAGGCGGTCCAGCTGCAAATAGTCCTCAAGAACATGATCATGGCCGCCTCCACCGTCAGCGGCATCTGCTTGTCGTACCTCTGCTGGACAGCCTTCTTCACCAAGACGTTCCAGCTTAAAGAAGAGGTCTTCTGTGATGACTAGCACGCTTATTGATTGGTATCAAGTATAAGGCCACTCCTACGGCGTCATATTGTTGTCTTCAAAATAAATATGACGTACGAATGTGTTAGCACCGTGCTACCAGGAGCAACTGAAGAAGCAGGAGCCACTGGGCTTCGGAAGAGCACCAGGTGCAGGAGGCCCAACAAGAGGATCACTGGTGAAGAATGGGCTAAAGTGCTTGCACGCACCAAACCGCCAAGGCCGTGTAAGCGTAGTATAGGAGAGAGATGGGAGCATCCGAGAAGGACATCAAATTTGTAAACCAAAATCTAAACTCTACCTGAACTAATCCTTCCTCGCTAATCCCCTTTGGTTCCCCTGCTTTGATATTCGTCTGAATCCTTTCCCAAGTTCATCACCTCTACCCCAATTGCTTCACTTACCTCGCTTGATTTCTGCTAACAGAATGTTCTTTCTTAAAGGCGGTGACGTACCCAGGAAAAAATTAGAGAGGGCTAAACACATCTTAACCGTGGAGCGCTTTCTTCTTAAGGCAACAATGATGGAAATTTTTAGATGGGGCTTATGTGGAGCAGCAAGGGAGGCTAGAGCCCGGGTTGCCCCCCTGTTGGCTACGTCCCTGCTTAAAGGTATAGATGACCAAAGTGATGGCCAGGTCGTGACACTAATGGGCACGACATTATTGCAGAGTTCTCTCTCTCTTGATTCGCAAAAAAAAAAAAAAATACTTTAACAGATTCAGAGTGTATACACAAAAATAGAGTAGAACATCAGATCCTTTCCAGTCCCGAACAGCTAGAAAACATCTGAGATGACAATCTGAACAAATTTGCAACCCGGCTTTAGCTACTAAGCTCCAAGAAACGCCTAGCCATCGGATGCTTGGCGTTGGATAGATCGGATGGCGCGAGCACCTCCACGATCTCACCGGCGACAACGAGGCACACTAGGTCGGCGATGCGCTGGATCTGCTTCACGCTATGGGAGACGATCACTGTGGTGAGCCCCCTTGTCTTCTTCAGCCGCACGATTGCCTCCTCGATGTTCTGCGTCGAGATTGGATCCAATGCACTTGTCGGCTCATCTAGCAGGAGCACCTGCAACAACCGATCGATCTTAGTGAGCCGTCTATGGTGGAAGATAGTGTCAGGAAGAGAAAGCAAGCATGAGAGGTGACGGTGCACATGCCTCGGGGTCATTGGCGAGGGTCCGGGCCAAGGCAACGCGCTGCGCCTGACCGACTGACAGCTCGGACGCCGGCTTGGAGCACAGAGTAGGGTCTAGATCTGATAGGCTCAGCAGGTTTTTCACTTCGGCTTCAGTGAGCTTCTTGCCACGCAGCTGTGGCCCATATTGTACGTTGTCGGCCACAGTTCCTGCCAAAAGCACAAAGGGAGAAAAAATCTGCTTAGAGAGACCGCAAATCGAGCTGGCTTGACTCTGAATCAACATCCGCAATAATCAATTATGTTCTCTCAAAAGTTCCCTAAATCTTGTCGTGTCACAATTATAGCACAGTTCGCTAAGAAAGTGCGCCTATGACTCCATGTGACGTGGCAATGTTAAGCACGAACCAAACATGTATCCAGTAGTTTAGGTTTGCGTGGTTCGGCAAAGGCTTCTCGCCTCGTATTGTTTTGCTTGTTCTTGGCCGTAGTTTGCCACTCCACTTCTCTTAATGAAAAACGGGCATATGCCTGCTCATGAAAAAAAAAGCACGAACCAAACATATCTAGCCACTTGTGCATTACTTACTAAAATACTGTGAAGTTATTTTCATAGCAAACAACCTGTTATCCATATATCTGCGCTAGTATGCTACTCCCTCTCCAGAAATGATAATCATGTTTTAAACAAGAAAAAGAATCAATTATAAAACTTTGACAAACGATACAAGTTTAGAACATGAAACATGTATAGATGGATTTGTATTCAAAGTGTTTTTGCTGTCTGTTCTTTAAAAATTCAATTGTTTGCTAGCACTAATCTTGTTTAATACTACGGCACATTTGACAGTTGTAAATATTCTCTTGAAAGAGTAGGCAATACTTCCTCGGCCAAATAAATCAAATTTTTGAGCTGCCTTGATTTAATTTTTTTCATGTTGACTGGATACTTATGGCACCAGAAAAACAAATTTTGAAAAGGAGGGTGAAACACCAATCGAGAAAAAGACACCGAATGAACAAATTATGAAATTATATTTCATAGCATATCTAATAATATTAATTTGGTGCCACAAATCTTGGTGTTCTTTTCTATAACTTGTTAAACTTTAAAAATCAATTTGACTTGGGACAGCTCTAAAAATTGATTTATTCACATGGAGTATATTAGACCACATCTTCAACAATCCTAAAAAAAATCCGTGCTCTGTCAAAACTACGAGTTGGTTGATAAACTAGTTGTGTACTATTCAAAATAAAAAAAATCTGAATGGAATCCCACTCAAATTTGTCAACGGTTGGAGCTTTGTTTAAAGGTTAGCATAGCAGGTCCGCCATCATCATGCATCCTCTGTCCTCAAGGATGGTTATTTTTTTGTGGATCTCAGGATGTAGAGGCCAACAGCACTATTGCATTTTATATGTGATGTGTAAAGAAAATCATGGCGTGCTCAAGAGAGATGGGCTGATGGCACATACTACTTTATCATGCACATCCCTGTTACCAGAGTACAGAACGGTACGGTGCTTATCACCGGGGACTCGTTGACCTATTCAATCTAGAAAGGTCAGCTGGATAGCTTATCACAGTTGGCCACTGCCATGTGCTTAGCAAATGCCAAATTGCGATATTTTTCCCCATAGTTATTTTATTATATGCATTATTCAGACTATAAGCCGATCGAACCTTTGTTCTTAGTTCCATCAATCAATCGATCGATCAATTGGATCGAGGAATAAAAACATGGATAAGCTGATTCCGAGTTCTATCCCTGTTTTTCTACGCAAGTATAAGAGAAAAAAAGAAACACGAGCAGAGCTTTATGGTCGACGGGCGTACCGTCGAACATGGCGGGGAGCTGGAAGAGCATGCCGACCTTGCGGCGGAGGGTGAGGACGTCGATGCCGCAGATGTCGGCGCCGTCGAGGAGCACGGCGCCGGGGGCGGGCTCCCACAGGCGATTGAGCGCGCGGAGCAGCGTGGACTTGCCGCTGCCGCTGGGGCCTATGACACCCATGACGACCCCACGCGGCACGTCCAGGTGGACGCCCTTGAGGATCTCCTCGCCGGTGGCCTCGGCGAGCCGCCGCAGCCCGCGTACCTGTATCTTGGGCGCCGCAGCCGACCCGCCGTCCACGTCCAGCAGGTGCTCCCGGAGATCATCTGCGCATGTCGTCGAATCAAGTCATGCACGGACCTTCAGGTAAGTGGTAAAAATGGCCTGATCGATCGACCAGTTGAGCTTGGTTGTTGCTCACCTGATGAAGCTGAGCCCATTATCGGAAGAGGAGGACGAGGGGATGGAGGCCGGAGCTGCTAGCGAGTGGCCGCAGCTCTCACTCTCTCTCGGTGGAGGGAAAGGTGGAGGAGGTAGATGGTGGGGTGCCGATTCCGATCGTGCGTCCCGTCTCTGTGTGATGTGTTGCTTCGGCTTTTTGGAGCGCAGCAAATGGGTCTTTGTGGTCTCGCTAGCGACCTTTTTCGCGGGGGCGTCAACTGAGGTGGGCGCTTGTGGTGCGTGCGTTGCCGTCGCGTGACAACTCGGCGGGCGGCAGGAAGGAAGAGCGGTGGCATTCGGGGGCGGCCGGTCTCGGTGTCGGTCCCACGCATCATGGCACACAGCTTATCGGTGTTTGTCGTACTAGACCATTCTCCTACAGGACTAATATTCTGCTACTCAAGTTGGGTCGTACTCAGGGTTTTTTAAACCGCTCGGTAACCGCGGTAACCGCTCGGTAACCGGTCTAACCGGACCGGACTTGGTCCGGTCCGGTCCGGTTCGGTTTTTCCTAAATTCAAATTTAAAATTTAAAAAAATGCTGAAAAAATTCCTAAAAATAGTTCATGATTTATAGAAGTCAATGGTGTAAAAATTTTTCAAATTTGAGTTCGTTTAGTATTTATTTAGACGTTTAGAAGTTTAAAAAAAAAAAGAAAAAGAAAAATACACAGTAGGCCCGTTAAGGCCTATTAAATCATGAAGGTCGAAAAACATACTAAACACACTCAAATTTGAAAAATTTTGACATCACACTGGATTCTATAAATCATGAAGTATTTTAAGGAATTTTTTAGCATTTTTTTTAAAAAAATTAAATTTGAATTTTGAAAAAACCAAGCGGTTACCATCTTTCCGATCGGTAAACCGCTCAAACCGAGCGGTAACCGCTCCAAACCGCTCGGTAAGCCGGGCTCAAACCGAATCGCAGCGACGTTTGAATTCAAATTCAAACTTGGCCGGTTACCGGCCGAACCGCGGTAAACCGGAACCGGAGCCCGGCGGTTTGGGCTAATCGGTCGGTAAAAAAAACCTTGGTCGTACTAGACGTCTGGATCTCGTTTCTCTTTCTCCGTCTGAGTTGTATATGCCGCGACAGCGTGATATTATATTCTTCATGGCCATTTGAGCACGAGAGGAACAGTGGTACTGTTCAACAGGTGAAAAACCGGTAGATTTCGATAAACTTCATTTCCTCTCACAAACCAATGTTGAATCTGTTGAAATCCGTCAGCTTTTTAACCGGCTGAACAGGACCAGTAGTGCTTTTAACTGGCTGCACACACAACTAGCCACTCTGTTAGTCGCAAAAAGAAGAAGAAGAAAACACTCTGTTTCTTCTTTTTTTTATAGCATCGATCTTAATATTTGGCCCATGAAGAAGCCTCCACATCAGTTACTTAAGGCATGAGACTATCACATCAATTTTTATGAGAATTAATTATAGAATGAAAATACAAGCATTTTTACTAGTCATCCCTACTTAAATAAACCAGCTTCTATAGTTGCACTAAGATGTTATTTTTTAAAATTTTAACTAGATTTGTAAAAAAAATAACAGTGATATTTATGACATCATAAAGTTGAAGTTAGTACTATGTGCTTTTGAACAGTTAACGGGGCCTCAAAATCAGTTTTTATAAGAGTGAATTGTTTTCTAGGGTGAGGCACAAGCTTTCACAAATAAGTACACTATAAACTCCTGGGGTGTAAAACAGTATCTCTTCTTTTTATATATTTGAATGTCATTGTCACTTCTCGAGAAATAACTTCGGCTAATTATATATATATATATATTTACAGTATCTCTTCTTTTTATATATTTGAATGTCATTGTCACTTCTCGAGAAATAACTTCGGCTAATATATATATATATATAATATTAATATTTATGATATGTAGTTAATATCATTAGATAGATCATTGATTAATAATAAATTTATTTGGAGATAGAAATAATATCCGTATTTTCTAAAGATCTAGTCAAATTTATGACACGAAAACAAAAAATGATAGTTATTAAGAGACAGAGGAGTAGACTATAATAAGAAAATAAAGATATGCATCATTAGCAATCGAATAGTTGCAACTCGTGAACGAGGTGTTGCAACTCATAAAAGCCAAGGGCGATCGTTGGATCGAGGCCAGGGCAAGAGGGCTGGAAGCGTTAGCTCACCTGTAGCTTAGGCTACAAACACTTGTACGAAGCAGTGACTAGCACAATGTAGCATTCAAAAAACACTAACGCGGCCATCCAACGGCATCATGTATTGTCAAACTCTTTGCCTTCTAATACAAAGATACATATCTCTTATGTGTACCGAAAAATAAAAGAAAAAGGAAACAAGCGGATAGAGGCTCGGCCGGCTCCTTGGCAATCCCATATTCCGGTGGCCGAAATCAGGAGGTCCGCTCGGCCTTTGAGATCTCACATTCTCGCTCCACACCACATGCCCCTGCTAGAAAAGACAAAACGCATGGCCAGTATTGTATGGCCACCTGCCCCAGAAAACACCCCGCCCAGATATTCTCTTTATCCGCCACTTGATCGATATTATGATAATAATAAAGGAAAAACAACACGAGAGCCCGTGCGCCCGGAGCGGTTATCTCGCCAGGCGCCGCGCGCTGTCCGTACTTATAATTCTGGACTAGGTTATTGCCCGTGCGTTGCTAGTGCACTATGGTTAAAAAGTCTCATGGACATATTCAAATTCATATCAAGAAGATTATATTAAAAATGTGACTGAAACTCTACGGCTGTGAAGCCACAGCCTGTGGACATATCACACAAAGCTTACATGGTAAATGTTAAATATGACCGTTTTATAGTTCGGAGGGTGAAGTAGACCACCATTGATAGTTCGGGGGTTATTAAGTAGACTTTTTCCAATAATAGACAGAAGATTGTTCACAACGGCAATAGCACAAGACCAATTTCACTATTAATGCTAGTACTAATCTACCTTCTATTAGAAAACAGATGGTTCTCAAGCAAACAATATGTTCCAAAAATTCGTTCAGAGTACTTCCATCTGTTTGCAAATTACTGTGATTCTATTCCATTTCCCCTCCAGCTCCCACTCCCCACCCCCATCTTCGTCAACGCTAAAATCCATGCATTGTCTGAACATAATCTTGCATGTAGTGGTGGCCTACATATATTTAGTTACCTGCAAATTCAACAAACCAAATTTACAACAAAGTCCATACTCCATAGTTCTGAACCTACCATCTCTGAAAAATATTAATTGTGCATCTAAATCACAACTAATTGGGTAAGAATCTTTTAGTCTCAATCTGGACATGTGCACAAACAAACAATCCGAGATCAACCAGAAGCATCGATTCAAACTGATTGGCGGTTACATGTATATCAGTATATGCTCTTGTGTGCCTGAGAAAGTTGAGCTAAATGCGTGTGCCAGCATTTGTTCTTGGTTTCATGTTTTTTTGTCCTGATGAAAGCTAATATGACAGTGCAGGCCATAAAACAATTAAATTTAGGGCAGACATTTGATGGTGCAGATACTGAGCAATTTTGCTAACCCCCAAAAAAAAAATCAGAACTGAAACAGAGCAATCCTGAAACACAATAAACAATAATGTAAAACAACTGGAGGTGAGATGGTGGATGTACATTGTGGTGATATGGTGGAATAAGGTGGAAGACTCCTTTCGGAATGCAAATCATGTATTTTCAGTGTACAAAGATTTAAAAAATGGTCAATGCAAATCTCTGGGCAGATGAACTTCTTAGTTCTTACTGACAGGTGTGTTTGCTTTTTCATATATTAGCATTATTAGTAAGGTTAACAGTGCTAGTAGTTGCCCTATCTGGCATGCCCCATGAGGCAATAATTAGCAGGCTGTACACTTCCTCATTTATCATCAATAATAGTAGAAGAAGCTTTATTTATAAAATGTTCCATCCGACACATCAGTTGTTGCATTGGCCAGAGATGAGAGGAAACGAATAGTTTGAAAGAATCAACGCTTTGCCATTTATTCATGTTTCCAGTTTACAAATAATATGGAGGACCACTACATCCATTTTTTTTTAATGCAATCAAGTTGTTAATAGTTTCATTTCACCTCTGAACCATCACAAGGTTATGAGATAAACTGACTGTAATCTTATTTGTTACATGTTTTAGCTTTCAGACAAAAGAAGTGTATAAAGGTTTGGCGTAGGAGTGTCTGTTTAAGCCTTTTAAAGTTCTCAGATACAAATAAAAAAATGTTTACCATCAACTATGTTTTTCAGTAACAGTCGGTTTTTTTTTTCCAATTCTTCTTTATATATATGCAATAGGTCTGTCCATCGGTGGTTCATTTCAGCGGACAGTATTAGCAGCCACTTGGGTCTTATTTTGTGTCTTATTTTGACAAAGGATATGCCAAAAATACGAAAAATACAAAAGTCATCTGTAACAACAAAATAATTCACAGCTATACATACTAATCTATATGATTGATTTATGTAAAACAAACTCAAGTATTGAAGGGATCTTATCATTTGGATGAACTGATATAGGGTGTTGCTATGCTAGTACGCACGAGAGCAATCAAAAAGGATTACAGCACGAGAAGATGCTCACCTACGCGACGCTTCCCTGCGGCACTCCTCGACGAACTCCTGACGGACAGCCTTCACGCCAGCCCAGCGATGAAAGTTCCTAGACCTTGACGATGGAGATCAGGTCGACGCCTGGACGGTGATTCCTTGGAGAAGAAGGGGAGCTGGAACGGCGGCGGGCGGCGCTTGAGCTGGGAGTCTTGGGACGCAGACCAGCACGGCGACCAGCTCAGCGAGGAGCATCGGCAGCGGCGCCGTGGCGGAGGCCGCGCCGGATCGCGGGCTTGCCGCCCGGGGCCGACGAGATGTTGGACCTGGATCGCAGCTTGGTGGCCGTGGGGCACTCAGTGGTGTCCTCGGCGGCGGTTTGCGACGGCCTATCGGTGGCGCGCGTGAAGCGGCGGGCAGCGGCGTAGTCTGCGGCGGGGTCGAGCTTGGTGGCACGATAGCGGCGGCTCCGACGAGAGCCTGTGCGATCGGACAGAGGATTGCGAGTGGAGAATGCTCAATTCCATTTTACAGAGCGCTGACGATGATTTAGGGGAAGTGGAGCCGGAAATCTCGCTGATTGCCAAAGGGGAAGCCGAGAAACTGGGCGGCGCTAATTGCGGGAGGGTCGTGCGCACGCCGCCGGGGATACACGCCGCCTTGGCGCTGCAATGGAGGCCCAGTGCTCCACCCCTGGGACCTCGTCGTCTCCGCCTCCTGCTCCTCAGCACCGCCGACGCCGCGCTCCCCGACCTTGCCATGGCGGTCCTCTGCGTGGCGCTCCCCGAACGCGCTCCCCTGCCATGGCGCGAGCTCGGCGGGCTCCCGACCTTGCCGCTGGGCGGCCTTGGTGGCGGTGGCTCCACGAAGCGACGGTGGCCGCGCCGGCGGCAGCGGGGCTCCCTTCCTTGCCGAGCCCCCGCACCTCGTCCCCCCGCCTCCGATGCCGCTGAGGCACACGGCGCACTCCCCGTCGACGCGCGTGGCCTCCGCCGCCTCCAGTTCGTCGAACCGTGCCACGGGGAGCACCTCCTCGATGACCATCGCCGGCACGGCCGTGGGTGGTCCCGACCCTGCTGCTCCGCCTCCGCATCTCATCGGCTCGAATCGGAGGCGGCCGGAGCAGCGGCTTCCTCGTCGGCGCGGACCACTTCGTGCACCTTCGGATCAATGCGCGGCAGAGCACCTCGCCCGTGCGCGCCCGGCCGGCGGCGGGGCTCGCCCGCGCGAATCGGTGAGCAGGGCATGGCGGAGGAGCTCCTTCGTGGGGAGGAGGGCCGGCGCGGGGCGAGGAGCTCCTCCGCTGACGGCCGGCGCGGAGGAGGAGCGCGGTCTCTCTTCTCTCTGCTCGCGGCTCCGGCGGCAGCTCCAGCCTCCGCATCTCGTCCAGCTCGATGGCTGAGAGTAGGCAGGGGAGTGGAAGTCATGGATGGGTGCGGAGGATGAGCGAGGCCCACATGTCGGCGCACTGTAAATTGCAGCGGCTTCACCACCGGGACGGCAGACGGGTCCGTTTGACGCTTTTTGTAGTAGAGATCGAGGGAAGTCAGCGTCGTGCGCTCAGCAGTCAGCACGGTTGCTTGCTGCAGTTGCCGGTCGCGGCCCTGTTTTCCCGGCCGGCCGAATTGCGTCGTGGCGTGCCCAAAACAGTAGCAGTACCATATGGGGATTTAAGCCCAAGTCATAGGCCCAAAACAGTACACATCTGAGTCGAGCTGAGCTTCTTACGTGGGTTAGGAAGCTCACTGTCTCCCTCCCCCTCTCAAAAAAAAAAGGAGGTCCTAAATCGGCCCAAAATAGTTCATTGATCGTCAGTGTCGATCATCAGTTCTTTAGTTTCACGCCCAGGTAGCTCTGTCTGCTAGGCAGCTCTTTTTAGGCCCATGGATTTCAGTCGCTTTGAGCGCCATGGGAATCGGCGTCGAGCGACACACGACGGGGCACACAAGAGAAGGCTGCCAATGGGGTGACACAAGGTGAGATCGATGGCCCCTGGCAGCACGACCGTCACTTTAGCCAGGGGCAAATGGGAGCTGAGATGAGATTGCTTCGCTTTTAGTTTAGTTAGGATACTAGTAGGAGGAGATTCCATTCCTCTCTTTCACTAGTACAGAGGGCGCTAGCACTAGCGGTTCGCCAGCCCCTTTTACCGGCGGATGGCCAGACCGACAGTAACCATTCGATAGTAGTAAGAAGTTTTTCTACCAGCGGTTACTTATAAGCCGCCGGTAAAGAACGATTTACACAGGCGGCTACATTAAGACACCCGCCTATAAAAGATCAATTTGTACTATCGACATACACCGGCGGTCATTTGTCCCCGCCTGTATATACTTTTAACACTATCGGTATTTATAAACCACCGCTGATATAAAGTAATTTACACTTGCGTTTGTTAATACACTCCGCCTGTTTAGTTTATGTTTTACACAAGCGGTTATTTGTAGATGCCGTCCTGTAAATACTTTTATAATTCATAATTTTTGGCGCGTGTACAGTGCACGTCCGTGCTTTTTCTTTTTCAAATATTATATAATCACCACATATTACATGCCACAAATATTTCAGTCATAATATAGCATTCATTATAATATAATTAACCGTTACATTTGCAAGTAGATTAATAAGATGGTACAAAATCCACAATTAATGTGACGAACAAATTAAGTTTTCCACTAATTCTTCCTAAAAATCCTCATCATCACTAGCTAGCCGGTCAACATCGACGAGATCTCGGAACTCTGGTTTCGCTAACTCACCATCCGGATCAAAATACTTCCCATTCTTGTTAACTACTTCTTTCATGATGAACCAGCAAAGCTCATCACAAATGTTCCACAATTCTGCGACCGAAAGATGGTTATCCATTACATCTGAACACTTGTACACCTGCAAAAAATACGTTCATTCACACACTAACCAATATGGAGACGGGGTCGGTAATGACATTCACATGTGGCCTTACTTTCTTAGGGTTCATCGATACCGACCGTTGTCTCGAGAAACTCGCACACATAGTATCCACAGTGATTCGATCCTAAGGGTTGCTTATGACACTACAAAAGAATTGAAAAGTATTAATAAATGCATATTTCAAGTATAGATCAACTACAGACAATAGGGACAAGAAAAACCCAAACAAGAGTATTCTCCACAACCAAATTCTTTTTATCAATGCATAATATACAAATTACTAATTGACCAATTATTCGAGATTTCAACGTCAAAATAGTTGACAGTAATGCTACTAGCAGTTCCAGATCTTCAAATACCTTGTCTTTACGTAATGCTACTATACAAGATCTTCAAATCCAAAATTTTACAAAAAGAGGTCAAGTATGCTTTTGCTTTCTGTTTATGATTTTTGCACTCAAATTTATGAAAGACGGATGCGATCAAAAGATTTTAAAAGAGAGGCAAGAATGCTGCGTGACACCATCCACTTGATTGAGCAGGTGCAGCCCCAAATTTATCTCCATCGGCATCGGGCATTACATACGGCTACCAAATTAAATCCCGGATCTGCTGCGGGCTCACAAACCACAATGGTGTTCATATATATACATGGCTAAATGGCACTTAGTAAATTCATGAGTTGTTATAGGCAACTTGTACATTCACCGAGGACCAACGATCATGCCTCCGACCGACATGCCGATGCACATGAGAACCCGACAGTGATGTACATGAAATTGGGCTGTGAAGCGTGATTCAATTGCCCAGCAAATGTGGAATGACAGACTGGATAGCAATATTGTTACCATTGACAATTCGTTAGTATTGGCAGTTTTTTGAGTCTGTAAACATTTCAACCGATAATCATCTTTACTGCTGTAGTGCACTTGTGCTTGTACGATTTATGGATTGCCTGTCTTTAATTACAAAAAATCTGAACATACAAAATTGTTGTTTTCTTATTCTAACCATTCAATTTTAGCATGGGTAATAAGGAACAGAAAAGATGGGAACCCCCGTGTCTCGTCGAGAAGTACGAAACATGGACGGATGACAAACACTAGTGAGTTCATGCTTCAACGGTATATTGATTATATTACCTAAAGGAGAAACCGGCCTGCTACCTATAGATGGAAGCAACACCACCTCCATATTGTTGTGTGCACAAGCTTTAAATGCTCGAATTGGAATTGAAGCTCACACAGCAAATTAATCTCCATTTCAGGCAAATCAAGGAGAAGTGGAATTTGATAAAACTAGCTCTAGACGATAAATTGCTATATATGGTTTTGATGCATCATCATTCATGTTCACTATTCACTATTCGAGCAATCCCCTACCAAGCTTGGGGTAATAAGTCTCTATTTGCTGCGTACATGTATCTACTATCAAATACAACATGGCATAGTCTTTTAGTTAACTGGACTCACTCAGTGATAATTACTGCAGCAAAAATACAACTATCTTACTGCTTGACCTATTAGATTGAGCTATTTTGGAGAATCTGCCAAATCTACTCGCATCTAACTGATCGACCGTTTACGTACTGAAGAGGATAATAATAGTTGATGAGTGATGCTATATATACTCCTGATCATGCCGGGAATGATTCAGACCACATTGCTCATAGAAGCTCACAGATTGTACGTAGGGACCGATTTGGGCATCGAAAGAACAAAGGAAAACATGCATGGGGATCATGATGAAATAGCTGCAAGTCCGGTATTGCCATGCTTTCATAATTCCATTGCTTCAAGTTACTTTGCAACTACGTATGCCAACCTTTGGAAATGTATTAAGGATAGCAAGGGACAAAGTTGACATTGCTACCCAACCTTACGAAGCTGCAGCAGGTTTATTTGTGAAACTACTTGCACGCTGTGTCGATCATATTTGTCTGAATTCTTTCTTGGTTCACGATGGCATTGGAACTATGTGGATTCTTCGGATCCACTCTTTTATTTAATCTAAATGCCGCCAGGGGGTATTACCCAACGTTTTCGGTTCAAATAAAATTGTGCCGACTTTATTCTGTGTACGTGTAACTTATTTCAACCGCATTGTGTCAGCATATCAAATATCTATGGAAACCTATCTGAAACTTGAGCAAGGATAACTACTTCTAGCATTTCAGTTGACAAAACATGTCCGAACTTTGGCATTGTCATATGATTAACTATATGGTTTTTATAGACTGCTTGTCTGCTATTTTCTTGACAGGCACTATATATACTGCTATGATATTGGAAAGACAATATGAGTTCTGGTTTGAGCTTTGGCACTAGGCCTGCTAAGATCAAGGTCTAGTACCCTATCGTAGTACAGCCGGTTGCTGCAACAGTCAAATTAAACTCAACTAACATCTATTAGCTTCAATCATGTGTGACTCGGCTACTAGTGAAGCAATTTGCACGTTTTGTAGCTGAGTTAAATGCCTCCTATGCCTAAGGTATATAGCTGCAGCTTCTTATTCTCACACGACTGAACGTATATTGAGGTGTGAGCCACCTAATCTCATCATTTTATATCTATAACATTTTTTATTTATGCTGCAGGGGGCACATTTCAAACACTGTTTTTGCTATCATGTACAGACCCACAAGCAAAGGTATACTTTCCTCCTCAACAAGGCTAATTTCTAAATAAAATTGGCCATGTCACCTATGGAAAAGATTCTGTGTATGAATGCTTAATTCAAATTACCTCATAGTTAGTCCTCACGTGTAGCGGTTTGTTTTGTTTACTTAAATTGTACTGTCCACCCTTCATCTTATACAATACGTATGCCCTGCATATATTGAATGATTTCACCAAGTCATTTCCAGGTCTAAGACAATATAGAAATATTGCAAAGAACGCTTGCACTTCATGACTTACTGATTTAAAATATCGATGATTTTTTTATAACTGTCCGTTGGGAAATCGAGGAGTCAAGGACCAAAACCCGTGCATCATAAAGATAGATGTACATACAAATCCAATGCCCCCGCGCCAATTTTAACTTTGTATTAAGACAGTACTAAGTTTGTGAATAAGGAAATTTAGGACCAGCATTTACCTGAACATGTATGGTGCACATACAACACACCTATCTTGGAATTCAAGAAACATGTTTGCTATGTAGGTAGCCACTGCAAGTTCCCGCTTCTCTTGCTGCTCCACTCTAATTATGTGTTTTTCAGCCTTGGACTTGCCCTTGAATAGTTTGTTATCAGGACCCATAACCACTGTGTGAGCGTCCTCGCTTATTACGAACGGGTCGAGATACCCAACTTTTTCCCCCTTAGTAAAGGGGTCCTCAATAAACCGCATCTCCTGAGCGGCTATTTGCATTCGAAAAGCACACGGCCATGTCGATTTCATGTAATAACATTATATTAGAAATATATTGGACACAGCCTTAGGACTCAGCGCCGTTCAAGCAACAGTGATATGTGAGGGGCGCACAAATCTTGAAGATCTAGAACTTTTATAGTATAGTATAGATATATATAACATAATTACGTACGAGTGGAACTTACAGGCACCACACCCTCACAAGCTGTAAGTCGAGTTTGTCGAGTCGAAACATGAGCCAAATATTCTCGAAGTCAATTGGGATCTTGAATGGCCCAACCAAAAATGAAAGTGGTGGTACATCTACATTGAAGGCATTGATCTCAACCGAAGATGCTCTCATATACCAATCATGCAACCTCTTCATCTCACGTGGAACACAAATGAGCTCATAGTTGTGGATGAGAGGCCTGCCCCGCACATATACTTCGGGTACATTCTCATAATCCTTCTCGTGTTAGGTTCGGTTGGTCTTTTCGAGGCGGCGCAGCGGCTTCTCCACTATCTCGGTGTCCTTCCATTCAGCCGCTTCTTCGTGATCAGTGTTGATGCCTTATCACCGGAGGCCAAAACCATTTCTGGCACATAGGTTAATTTACCCTCAGCACCTGTAGGTTCCGACAAGGTATCCTTCTGGCTAAGAAGTGGTGGATTCTCTTTTGGCAATGGGGTTGGTGGTTTAGATAGAGGATCTGTGCCAGGGTTGAGGCTGAATGGTTGTGGTGGTTCTGGTGCTGGTGGTGAGTTGTGAGATGGTATGCCCTCAGGGTTGAGGCTCAATGCTTGTGGTTGTTCTGGTGCTGGTGGTGAGTTATGAGATGGTATGTCCTGAATAAATGTTGGATTAGGTTTCGGGGTATTGCGACCGAGAAGATGGTTGGTTCTCGAAATGGTGGGGAGGACCCTCTCTCATTGCCAAGTATGGAAGTTGGGATTGATGGAGTAGGATTGTCCAACCCGATGTCCCGTCGAGGCCATAAGATGAAGTTGTTGATAGCTTCTCCAAGTTTCGGATACCCTCTTTAGTGGGGATGTCTAGCAAGTCGTCCCCATGTCCATCCAAAAGCTGTCAACACTCCAACCCCGGCGTAGTCGGGGGAATTGATCACCATGAAAATTGGGGCCGGGGGGTCACAAAACCCGTGGCAACTTTTATCATACGGACATTGGTGATACCATAAGATATAACTAGGGAGCAAGCGAGACGGTCCAACAATGTCATCAACCGCATAGTGCTCCATGTTTTCTGCAGATCCGATCGCTCGGAACTAATGGACCCGAGGGATCCATTGGTACCATCTCGCATCTACGGTACTGTGTGATCATCTCCATTTGCTCCATTGTGGGCACCAGTTGAGTTGTCATTAACCTAGACAATTGATGCCTTAACTCAGAATCAGGATTGGCCATGATTTCAAGCAACATTTGAGTCATTTCTTTCTTAGCATCCTCCTTACCACATTCTTTGATGTCTTCCTTGTATCGGTCACGTTTTCTATACATGTTAGCAAAATCAGGAAATCCTTCCTTCCAGCCCACCCTCGACGACAAGCCTCGCACACGACCAGGATGCTCTGGGTTTCCCAGACCAACACTAAGGACATCCCTCTCCCTTGATGGCTTGAATGATCCCTCTTTCTTCTTAGCCGCCACGGCCAAAATGTTCTGGCCGCTTCATCGGTCTTTGGATCCGGCCATGTGATACAACCGGACTTACTTTCTTTTGGATCTCGAGCGAGAAGCCATCGTCTACCCCTTGGCTCAACATTTTCAAACCTCGATCGGTAACTTTGCCTTCTGCCTTGCAGCATCTTCTGCGTCCCATTTAGGAATCTTACATTTGTAACCACCCGTTCCAAGGTGGTGGCTGTGGATGTTCTTCTTAGCAGTAAGACTATTGGCTTCGCTCTTAATTAAGAACTCATCAGATGTCTTCTGCTGAACAAAGGTATTCCATTGAGCTGCAGAAATATTTTTGTACTTCTTCAGTGGGTCCAATCCTTTCCTCACATACTTGGTAGTTAGTTCAGACCGAAAGCCACGAAAGCTGATTCCAAACTGCCTCAATGCATAATTCTTTGCGATAGCTCGTGACTGCTTTCTGAAAATAAACCTTGTTTTCAGCTTTTTCCATAAATCTCTCCTCGTTTCCAATGGCACCAGATTCCAGTGTGAGATTGTAATGTCTAGCTTGTCTCTTACAAGGAAACCGATGGCGTTCCGAAACTTAGCTCGCACCTCAAGAGGTTCTAGTGGCTCTCCTGTAGGGCCTACTTCTGTTACAGAATATATTTGATCTGGCCACTTGTTCCCGCCTCGTCCTCCTCGCTTCCGCTTCCTCTGAACTTCGGTGGTGGTCTCACCTTCTTCTGCTGCGGAAGACGATAGACCTTCCTCTGGTTGGTCCCGCAGTTCAGAAGTTACCTATGAAGAACAACCAATGATAAAAATTAGGTACTTCATACATGATGGAATGTAGATTATGTTCATAGCCACACTATTTATGAAACTATACCTCTTCATGTTGATTAGGATATCTGGTTTCTTCACGAATAGCTGTCCTATCGTTGCTGGGGCACGGATCGGGCGGCGTCCAGACGAGGATCCACCGTTCTGCGGTGACCCCGCCTTTGGCCACCCGCCACATCATCTCCATTGTTTGGAGAACTCATTGAGCTGATTCTGATTTATTGAGAACATGTATTAGTGGTAATAAATGCAAAACATATATGCATGCGTTAACTACTTAAATTGCTAGTAAACACATGTACGTATGAAACAAAAAGACCAAAGATAGTACCGCAATGACTTCGGGGGCAATATAGAGTACACAAGTTGAATATGATCAATAAAATGCACACATAAAATTCAACAACATTTTGACAGCCTATAATGAGCCACTGTTGCATGCATGGCAATACCCCCGCTTAGAAAAAAAAAATGTTCTCTCAAATCTTATACTAAACAGGAAAAAATATCCTATAAGTATTCACAACGTGTCTACCAGTTATTATTAAATCTCATAAGAAGATAACAATCAGACAAATAGAAAGATGATGACACTACAATGTAGGGCTTCTTAAAGACTACCTCGAGTAATAGTATGATGCTTCAATCTGAATCAGCATAAGTGACTTTTTCACATGCCACTATATATATGCCTCCTAGCTAACTAAACAATGGAATACACAGCTACATTGGCTACTCAACAAGGCAGATAGTAATGAGTCCCACTAGCTGAAAAAAGATCACAAATGAAGCCAGCAACTCAGAATCTTGTTCACTTAGAATTTCGACATGGCTCTCGTGACCTACCGGTCTTTCCCGAAACTAATTAAGCTGAAAAATTCCATTTACGGTGGACAGTTGCAACTTTCCAACAAGTAATGGAAATGAAACAAAAAAAAGTTCACTCTATGTGGTCCAAGACCACTTAGCAATTGACAAATTAATATCCAAGTGACCTGATTATTTGTGATGCAATAGATAGCATGCCTTGAATATATATACACTTTACCGTTCTTTCAAGTAAAAATTGTTCCCCGCTGGTCAAAGCCTACCAAAGCATGATTTGTCCCAGGCTGTAGCTTTGCAGCAAGTTTTTGGAGTCAAGCTAGCTGTTGTTCACATTGTGGCAATATGTTAGTCCGATTAAAAGCTGCTAGGAAAATGGACAAAAAAGCATGCAACTCGACGTTTCAAATGTAATGAAAGTAATTTGATTATATCCTACAAACAGTAATGAACACAAAATTACATTTTGGGCATACATATAAGAATCGGCATAACTATAAGAATTACGATATTTCATAATTCATAATCAATAATTGATTATAGGCTTATAGTAACTGAAATCTAATTCAGGTTCAGTGCCATGTACATTTTCATATCTGAAATACTGTAAGTTTCACATGTATAAGGTATATAGACAAAAATATATCTTATCTGAAACATCATGTCCATGGCTTACCTAGTACTAGGAGTACGTAGAGGGGCTGTACTCAGTGCCTCATGCATCCCTTTATCCAATTCATTCGGTGTTTCAGGTTTCGATCAGCCATTGCTGAAACGTGTGCTCTGTTTGTGCAAGTGCAGAGAGCTCGGCTAAGGATCGGCGGGAGCTGCTCACCGGTGCCTTGGGTCGTTGCGGGGCCAACAGTAGAAAACAACATACCATAATTAATCTTTACTAATATAATTAACTAGTGAAAGCTTGTCTTTGTTGCCTAAACAGTACGTAATCTCAATGAGCAAAGCAAAATCCAATAGCCGTAATATATAGCTTACCAGGGGCTCGAATCGCAACCCTAGCTATGCAGCTCACAGGTCGGGGCGCCGAGTCCTCGCGTCTCCTCGCGGCTTCGGGCGTGGCGCCGGCGGGCAGCGCGCGTGCGGGGAAGGTTTTGAGGCGAGGCCGGCGCGGCGCGAGCGTCGGCGCAGCTAGATCTCGGGGACACAGCCTCTGTCGGCGGCCAGTTCCGGGCGTCTCTAGAAATTTGGACAGCAAACGCGGCAAACGGGAAATGACCTTGGGGCCGCGGGCATCTCACGCGCCTCCGTAAAATTTGGCGCCGACATGTGGGCCCAGTCCCTCCCTGCCCGCCTGGAAGGAACCGGCCGGCCCCCGCCCACGTCTATCCTTCGCACGCGTGCCGCGCTTCAGCAACCTCCCTCGCAGACCTTTGCCACCCTCGCGCCGCCGTCGCCAAAGCACCGCCGGCTCCCGGGTTGCTCCGCCACCCCCGACGCTGCCGACGCCACGATCGCTCGTCGGCCGTCCCGACTCCGCCGGACGCCGTCGCCTCCACGATCTACCCGCTGCCAGCCCCGACACGCCGCCGCAGGATCGGGCGCCGCGTCCACCGCCTTCACACCGGGATGTGTCGTCGCTCGCACTCTCGTCCACGGTACGGTGGGAAGCACGGAGGAAGGACCACCAGGTTGCCAATCCCATCTCTTTGATCCGTTTCAGTATTATCATGCGTACATGTGCACATCGATCCATGTCCTTGGATCTGCGCTTGCAGTTCTTAGTTACTGAATGTTGTGTGCACTAAAATTTACTGAATGTTCTGTGCACTAAAAGTTTCCCAATCAAGAAAAATTGCTTACCTGCTGATTTCAGATATCTAATTATTTATGTGCTACTTTCATGTTGCTGAAGTGCTGCTATTTTTTGCATCAAAGTGAAACTGTAAAGAAGGGAGAATGACACAATTGAGATCATTTTCTTAGAGTAGGCCTTGTGCCAGAGAATGCCTTTTACCCAAGTGCTTTGGAGTCTCCCGAATGCCAGTATTTCAGGACTCAAGGTTCGTTTCATGGTATATACCTTTTAACAACTTTGTGAAAACTGAATGAATATCAGCTGTGGAGCACTTGTAACTTTGATGACGGTTGCGGGCTGAATTAAGATAATGGTACTGATATGATGATAGTGTTTTCCCGTTATTTGTTGTAACAACGCCCTTCAAGTCTGTTTGACCATTATTATTATTTTTAAATATAGCCTATTATGGTCTAATTCTACTTGAGCTCAAATTCATAGCTTGCATTGGCACAAATTATAAATGTCCTAACATTATGTTTTACTAAAAGCTCAAGAAGTAAAGAAAAATCTGGAGTCCCGACAATTCATATTTTGTTCCATGTCCGAATCCAACTTCTTGACCCACTCGTGAGCAAATGATAAGAGTTTGATTCTCGTTTTTGTTCGACTTTATTTCTCACTTTGTTTGAGAAATGATCAATTTGAACTTTTCATGTCGTTTAGAACAAGTAAACATGTAAAATATCGAAGTGTTTGATTTCTTTAAAATATGGGTATGCTTCTCTTGTAGCAGCATGTAGTCATCCGAAGTGTTTGATTTCTTTAAATATGGGTGCATTCATGACAAAAAGGTATGATTGACCCGAAGTATTCTAGACCCTGGTCAAAACATAATATTGTTGTAATAGGCTCGAGTTTCGAGTTAGTCCCATCTGTATGCCTGTTACTAGACATTTTTTGAAAGAACCTTGTCACTGAATCAGAACTGTCTTCAGGAAACTTTGCAGAAATAATGTTCAGTAAGACCCAATAACTGCACTACTGCGCTACACTCTGAATGATACCTGTTCTTTCAGACAGTTTCTTTTAGCTTATGCATATGCAGACATGCTCAAAGTCCATCACCGATTGGCTTCATCCTCTCCTGATAACGAGGTAAGGACGGCCCTAATCCTTTTCTTGAGAGAAAAATTGATTTCTATTGCATTCAAATAGGATTTTAGTTTGCTTTCTGGAGACAACATTGTTACGTGCCGACAAAACTTTCATATCGAATTTAACTTTATTTAGACTGATTATATGATACCACATATTACATATTAGTAGGGGTTTCTCTAGGTTCCATGTGTTGGCACCTGCTGCCATTTATTTTTTTAATCATGGTATCACCACTTTAATAAAGATGTGCATAACATCATAATATATAATTTTAATAGAAAAAATCAGGGCTATTTGATTCCATGCATGGTATTGTTGTGCAGTCTTTTGACGATCGACGAGGAGCCCGGCAGGCGGGCGCTCAAGGTCGCGGGCCCTAGGTCTGCCCCTGAATGGATGGGAACAAATGATCCATTAGTACACACATAGAATTAACAAATCTGAAATCTCACGTTGCTTGATTTGGCGAAATTTGATTTAAGGGGCCATCGGTGATTCGATGGTACGGGAAATGGGGCCAAGTGGTGTATGAATGCGGTTTACGCTCGGTGCGTGAATCAAAGATTTGTTATTTTGCTTGGTACATGTGAACCAATGATTATTGATATTTTGCTTGTTACATGAATGATATTGTTATGTTTTTATTGCATGGATCTTTTTGACAACTACAACAATGCGAGAGGCAAACTCAAAATAATGTTATTTTTTCAGTAGCGCTACACATTTAAACTGAAATTATTATGATATTATAATTTTTTTCCCGTTGCAACGCACGGGTATATGATCCTAGTATATGTACGAAAGAAAAAAGTTAGATGGTGTGGGGGTTTTTGGACATTTTGCCAAAACATGAACCTGAGCTGGGAGGTGTTTTGCTGCAATAAGAGGTAAGAATTTTTCTTGTTTCAATTTACTTGCAAACAAACATATTTTGAATTGTTTGAACCGGTGTTGCGCGCAGTTGCAGGAACGGCTGAGGATCAGCAAAGCTGGACCATATCTCAAGTAAACAGGCAAACTAAAAGAAGAAGCCTAATTAAGCCTGCGAAGAATATAGAAGAAGTCAAAGAAGAAGAAGATAGAAGAAGAAAGAACTCAGAAATGCATCAGCTCCTCCAGCAAACGTTGTTAGAAGCCTTCTGGACACATGTATGTACTGGTGCGCAGTCACTAAAATGCAAGAAGGCATCTCTAATTAGGTTCTATGAACTGTTGCTTTTGAAGTAATGTAGGCACCTGAACCTGGTATTGTATAATGGTGCAAGAACCTGTATTGTAATGCCACACCTGAATCCGGTATTGTAATGGTATATTTGGCCTTCGGCCTTTGAACCCCAAGTATTGTAATGGCACTTGAACCTGTAAGTATCTTTAACTTGTGATATATACTGCAAAAGTGAGAAATTCTTGGCATATATATATGGTACATGCATCCACATACATTGATCCATTTCATTTCAATTTCATTGCAATTTTTGGGAAACAAACATTCATTGCGCATTGCAGTTCTTGAAACATACAACCACTCACTCACTCACACACACACTATTTTGAAATGCATTTCACTTCCACACGAAGCAACCAACAAGATAGCAAGAAACATAAACACAACCACAACTGGATTGTCGAAGGCAATTGGACTCTTCCCCTTCTCCATCTCTTTCAGTTCTTGCAGCTCGGCCTTCGGGTTGCCGGTCTCAAGTTTCATCTCACCAAGCAGCGGCTTCAAATCAAGAGCCACCGTCTTCATTTCCCCACACGTTCCTGGAACTCTTGACCAACAGCTGCTTGACGACTTCAACGGCCCCAACCGCATTGTGCCCAGGACCAATTGAACTCGCCGATGGATCCTCAAACCACCAGTTACTACATTGTCGGCACTTGTAGTAGTAGTTGTGGTTCTTGCTCAATTTCCTCACAACAGGGCCCAAGCATTGGGGGCAATGGACGTTAGGGAGAGTCCTCCTCGGCGGCGAAGAGCTCGAACCACCGTTGGCCATTGGGACGGCGGCGGCGGCGGCAGGGGCTCGATGCACGCGCGGCCCGGTGCTCACCGAGCGCGTCGCGGAGGCGCGCAAAGACGGCACGCGCGGCCCGGCCGAGGCGGCTCCCCGTCCGAGGCGGCCGGGCGCGGCCGATGATGGGGATGACGAGGCGGGGGATGGAGCGCAGCTGCCGGTGCCGGTGATGGATCGAGATGCGGCACCTAACCCTCTAGCGGCGGGGGCGTGGAACGGATCTCGGATCGAGAAGGAGGCGGCGGCCGGGAACGGAGAGATGCGTGTGTACGAGCCGGCCGCGCGACGTCTTAATTATGCGCGAGGATGTCCATACGAAATGTGTGTACGGCGTTTGTATATACATACGGTGGGCCCAATCAGGTGCGATACGCGTGGCAACAACCGACGACTTGTACATATCTCCAATTACATGAATAGTAATGACAGATCTCCAAAGTCGGAAAGTTGTGATGAGGCACAAATAAAAAAAAACCAACACCCGTAAAAATGTCGTGCACGTGTATATTTCAACTTTCACGCCGACCACGGCCGCCCGATGTCGCGCCATCGACGTCACTCTCGATCGTAGGGCGTGCGCGTATACGAGAGGAAAGATGGAGTTGACCTGGTCTCCGCGCACGATCGGGTCTCATAAACTAAACATAGTTTCTAGAAAATTATGTAGATAGAGTTAAATGAGATTTCTGTTCATACTTTGTGAAATGAGAGTTAAACAACTTCAGCTTGAACTTTTTTTTATCGCAACAACATTGCACAGGAAGCAAATAGTAAAATTATAGCCTAACATCTGCCTAGAGCTAACATATCCTGTCCAATTCCACTGCAAAGGTGTTCAAAGCACCAAACAATTCAGCTATATTGTCGATCCAGCTACCAAAGCAAGCAATACACACACTACAAAAGTGTAGAGCTTGGAGTTGATTTTACAACTATCAGTTACTGGTTTTCACAGAATAAATTAAATAAACACTTCTTAAATAAGCTATGGATGTATATAGGGTGGCAAATGGAGTGGCATTTGCATGCTCAAACCATCGGCAACATTGTTGATAGAGCAATATGAATGTTGAGTCAGTCTCAAGAAGAGATGGATTTGCGTACCCTACAGTCTCTATTGCTTTAAGAAAACTAAAATTAAAATATTAGATGGGCACGCATATAGAACCAGCTAGCATATAATCACATAAGACAAGTGCACGCAAGTAGGAAGATTAATCATCAACACGTATCCACGGGCACGGGGCTGCAGGCTAAATTTTGCGAGCAACAAATTATCATTGACGAGCTGTAATCAAACAAATTCGGCAATCCCGCACATCGGGGATGCATGAATGATTGGAAGGGAGGCTTACATGGGAAGGAGGCGAAACACAAGCAGCACGTCGAGCGCCCGGCTGCCATAGGGAGCCCCGCAAGCTTGCGTAGAACGTCGAATAATCCTGGGGTCGGGACGGCGCAGCCCCGATCCCCATCTCCCCTTACCCCTCCGCCGCACCCGTCTCTGGCCGCCGTGGCTGTCGTCGTCTCACCGGCATGGCTACTGAGCAGAGGCAGAATCACGAGTTAGGGTTGGGTCGCAATGGGCGCGAGCAGATCTAAGCTTACGTGAGGTAGGGAGCTCGGTTCGCGAAGTAGGGAGGAGGGGGCAGGTATGGGGGATGAACCTGGTGGGCGCTCGTCGCCGGCGAGTGGCCAAGGGACCAACGAGCACCCGGCGTAGGTGTGGGGGCGCAGCGGTCCCGGTCTCGCGCGGATCCCCGTCGTCGGCGCGGGTGGGAGCGCGGAGGAGGCGCGGGCACGGGGAGGTGGTGGCGCGCTCGGCATGAGGAGGAGGTCGCGCGGAGGAGCTTCGCCGGTGCCGATGCCGCCGGTTGCCGGCCACGGGACGGGGGCGCAGGTCGCCAATTCCGGGGAGAGAGAGAGGAATGAAATGGTGGCGTGTGGACCGAGTGCGGAGAAAAGCCCGATCTTTGTGGCTGAGATTAGATGCATGCGTGTCGGTGGACAAATGGACGCATGATGAAAAATAGTCTTTACCTAAAATTAAACGATTTGTTATTACGAAAAATAAACTCCCATTAACTCATGAAATGTTCCTCTCTCTTAAAAAATAATTTTAATATTTCTTTCTCCATGATAAATATAGCCAAAAAATGGTAGTTCTTGAATTCACAACAAATAATTATTTGCAGTGCAAAAAAAATACCACGGGTCCTAATGGGCATAGCGGCAATGCCGTGAACATTTCTAGTCATAATGTCTAATTAACCATATGCTGAATTAGTAACTTATTTTGACCATAATATTTTTTATAATTGTATTTACAAAATAAGATCTCACGTGACAATAAAAAAAATTAGATGCATTTTCATTTTTGCATAATATTTTTCTCAATAATCTATGATAACCACAACCATGGTAAAACAGTTATTCCCTCCATACCTAAATAACCTGATGTTTTGGACATGATTAAGGTAGCCCGGAGTGATTAATTACGGGTTAGTTTTCCATGTCTGTACAAATAAATAGGGTTGTGGGTGCTCATTGTACGAGCAGCTAATCGAGCCCAACTGGTTAGTTGGTGGTGGCCTTAAGAGTGGCGAGCCAAGGTCGAATCCTGGCAGCCCCTAATTCTTTTTGGTACGCCTTTTTTTTTTGCTGGACAGCTTGCGCCTTGCGTCTTTGCTGGGAGCCAGGGACGCGCCTCGAGCAGTGACATTGATGCGCGGGGCCCGCTCACCAGTGACAGCTTTGTCTGCTCCTGCACGTTCGAATCAATGAGTCTGCACGGTAACGTGCGGGCCGGGGCGCGGCTTTTATTGCGACGAGCATTGTGCTTGGCAGATGGGCGACATGCCGACAATTATGTTTGATTGATTTAAAATATATCAGTTCATAAATTATTTTTCATTTATTGCATCATATTATTTGTCTTGCTTTTATTTACAAAATATTAACTATAATTTTATTAGTAAAAATTTAGTGTCACTAGAACGTGAGTTGAATTGACTATGAAAAATGAAAACTTGATTTCAAATCCTAATATCTAACTAACCATGTGTCCAATTTTATTTTATTTTGCCTCCATAAAATTTCTTGTGATTTTATCTACAAAACAAGATCTAAAAAGTTGATATTTGGTTTTTGACGGGACTATATATCTAAAGTCATAATTTTTTTGAATGCCCACGTGTCATTTATTTTTCAGTTTTTAAATATTGTTATTACTAATTCCACATGCCGAGCATGTGAAAATTGGTTATCGTTATATTACTAAGAAATGACCCAAATATTATTATTATTACTTACGCAAACAAGAATTATTACACTGCATTATAAATTATGCATGCATGCATGCAACAAAAGGCACTTATTTATATTTTTTCAGGCGGTTAGCTAGACCACCCGGTAGTGCGGCTTAGCTACGATCAACACAATGCAACAAAATAAAAGGCACTATTTTTGCGGGCGGAGCTGATCCCACCCGGTGCCTTGGCCTCGATCCGACGGCGCTAGCTAGCCGGCACTCCACGCTGCATTGTCGTCCTCCGCACCGTTCTCGGCCGGTTGCTCCGCCGCGGGCCGCCCGGTCCAGCGAGTCACCGTTCTCGGCCACCTCCGCTCGCCTCGCCGCGGGCCGCCCGGCCCAGCGCTGCGCACGGGCGGTCACGGAACAGCGCTGCGCGCGCAGACGGCCGTCCGCTCCCGCTCGGCATACAGCGCTGCTCGCAGACGGAAGATCTCCGCCTCGGCAGTCCCGCGAGCCCTGCGCGCCGGCGCGCGCGCTGCCGGGTCGAACGCCGTAACGAAGCGGCCCCTGCGCCGGCGGAAGGAGTTGCCCGCACCGCCGGAACGGCCGCCACGCGCCATGAGCTGCAGATGAAAGTGAAAGAAGCTTACAAGATTTGACGGACGATCGTGGGCTTGCAGCGCGCGCGCCCGGCTTTTAACACGCCGCCTGGCTTGTCATGTACGCCGGGCCGGGGCTTCCTCCGCACGCCGCCCGGCTAATTCCCCAGCAAGCCTGCGCCCGGCGCATGCGGGCCCGCGGGGCTCTGCGCCGGCACTGCAGCGCCTGCTGCAGGCACAGTGCCGAGAGCCAAGAAGTCACGCGTCGCGCCGCCGCGCGCTGGCCCGCGGTGCCGCCCGGCCCACACCGCCGCGCGCGCGCGCATGCAAGGCGGCGACGACCAACGCGCGGGCTGCCTTTGTGGACCCGGATAGCCACACCAAGACCGATGAGCCATGCGAGCATTGAAGTGGCTGTCCCGTTTGAGTCTCGGAGGCGGTGGAACCGTGCCGAGTCACAACCGATCACAAGTGCAGCTTGCTGAATCTAGTGTAGGAGAGAAATTAAGTGAAAGTTGAGAGAGGATTTGGAAGTTTGGTAAATCCAAATGCCTCTCGCGTGAATCTTTCGATCCCATCCAGAGACATGGTAGAGGTGCTTAGGCTTTTTTTTTGTCAGTTCCTAGTAAAAGGAAACTTGACAGGGTACTGTTCTCTTTTAGCTTTTACTAATTGGTCGCTGCCAGTGTTAATTTTGGCCGTCAAATGGCATCCTAAACATCTTTTTTGAGTGTCATGGATTGAATTGTGTTTTGTGATTATCCAGCCTTTTTCCCGGCGTTGATCGTGCAAAAGTGTGGCATCGATCGGCACCATCAATGTGGCGGGCCTCGCTTGCGTTTTACTTGTCGCCAGCATCGCGGCTCGTCGACGGCGTGTTGTCAAGCCACCGATGAGTGTCACCGACGAGCACGGAGGTGATGGCGGCGCCGGCGCCCGCTCGGAGCCTCTCTCTCCATCGGCGCTCCCTCCGCGGCAGCCCGTCCTCGGCGCGAAACACGGTCGGGCGGGCGCGCGGTGAACCGCGGGCCGGGCGCACGGCGAGGCCGAGGTCGGCGCTCGCGGCAGCAGGGTCGGGCGCTCGCGGCTCATTCGCGGGGCAGCGTCCGCTCCCGATCTCACACCGGCGGCGGCGGGCCCTTCCCCACCGGCGACGGCATCTTCGCCTACCGGCGGCAGCTCATGGAGGCGTAGCGCGTGCCTCCCCGGACCGACGACCGGAGGCTTCCTCTCCACCAAGATCGGCACTTGGGTGAGCTCCGTCCCAGCGGCATCGAGACCCCCGGTCCTCTCCGCAGCGGTGCCGTCCTCTCCCACCTCCAACGATCAAGCTCGACAAATGACGGCGGGCCTCCATTGCCATGTCTTATCCCGACGTGGATCCGGTGGCGTGTCTCTTCCTCTTGTGCATTTCAGAAATACCGTGCTCCCACCGCACAAGATCGAGGGACGAATATTGTCAAAAATACAATACAATGCCGCACAGATTTAGTATTGGTAAGTATTTGGTTCGAGAATTGATGAAATACTAGATAGATTGGTTCGCGAATTGTGTTTGCTGCCCATGATTCAGTGTCCGCTATCTGTTGATTCAAGAACGAATAACATTATCATTTTAGTGCTGAATAATACTGAATACTAAAGTACTACTGAATGGAACACCGGCTGATGTGAATCAAACAATCTGCTTCTTGCTTGCATGTACTATGCTGCTATATTTAGTACTGAAAGTAGTTTTCAGATTTTGTTTTCAATATATTTTGGTACAACCAATACTGAAAAATAAAAAGCAACATTCATGTAGGAGTGGAAAAAAGAAAATTGGTGTTGAATTAAGGTCCTAAGTAACTACTTTAGACTGTTGTCGGTGCTTAATACTGAACAAGCATCTTTTTTATATTCAGTATTTTTGCAAATTGGTGCAGCGGCTGGCCGCCGCCCTTGCCATGGAAGATGCACAAGCTCAAATGCCCGCCGACACGTATACTATGAAGTACTGAAACGAACCGATCGAGAATGATTCACTGTCCACCGGTGTTGTCGGCGTGAGGTGGGCTCCATCGAAACACCAGGCTCTTACAAAGAATTGTTGGCGGGGGTCGGTTCGTAGTGATGGGTCGGCACACGTATATAGATGTTGCTGAGAGGTACTGAAGATTTTTAGAATACTGAACAATATTGAGATGGTTGCTTTAGCTACCTGACATTGTGTTTCTTTGAATGCCGTCAAGTTGAAAGATAACGGTGCTCTTTGCTAGTCACCTGAATGTTCCATTCTTAATGCTAAAGGATTGAATTGAAGAAAAAAAAGGGAAATGTACTGGATGATACTAAACTAAACTGCTAAAATATACTGGGTGATACTAACCAGTACTTAGTGTTACTGAAGGATTGTACTGATGATACTACATTATAAGGAATGGTACTCGAAATATACCGAGTGATACTAACCACAAAGATACCGACATTACAATATAAAAAATAGTTAAAAATATTGAATGGTACTGAAATATTGAGTGATACTAGATACCGAGTTAAATGGAAATATACTAACAGGAGACATGAACATACTAATAGAATCTTTGAAGATCTCGACGACTACCGAAGGTAAACCACTGGACATTCCATGAGGGATATATACCGAGAAATACCAAGACCATGAAATGAACTAAATGAGAGCTAATGGCATATACTGAGATGTACCGACGGGAAATACCGAGGCATACTAACAGCCATGTATGGAATGCGAGGCATACTAATAATACTAGATCGAAAACCGACAAAAGTACTGAGCAATACTAATGAAACCCTAAAGATACCGAGAAAATACTGAAAAAAATAGTGACAAATACTAGAAAAAAATACTAATGGTTATTAATAGCTAAGAAAAATACTAATGATTACTGAATGCTACTTAAAAATACTAGAAAATATTGATACAACATACTTAAAAAGTAAAAAATACGACACCACCGATAAAATACTTAGAACTACTGAAATTGTAATATGAGCAATACTGATGGTTACTAAATTAAAAGCGACTTAAAGATACTAACAAATACTTAGAAAATATTAAAGTTATATTACCAGCTATACAAAGACACTAACAATAAGTACTTAACCATACTGATAAAATACCAACAAACTATTTAAAGATACTGACGAAATATATTAGCTATGCTTGTCACGATCACTCATTTCTAAATGCATCTAATGAAAAAATGGTGACTAAAAATAGACATCGCATGCTCATAATAAACATGGTGCCAATTAATACGTACTATGCATGACCATGTGTGACTAAAAAAAATTGATGCTATGGTAAATATGGTGATGCATAATTGCCTATGCCATACAGTGATGCGTGAGTCGGACTCCCCGTCACATAGCAGACTGGACGCTGGTTCGGACAGGAAGGAGTGGGCCCCGCGTCGTACTGGTCTGTCCGGATAAGGGCGAGCGCGGCGTGCCCACGGGCGCGTGGGCCCGAGCGGACGCGCGGGCGCGTGTTTGGTCTGTTGTTTCGGTGCGTGGATTGGCACGGGTGTAGAATGGTGTAGCATAGCAATAATAATAATAATAAAATGGACAAAATAAATAAATAAATAGAAGAATATAAAAAGGGAAAAGAATAATAGAAACCACAAAACACGAAATAGAAAGGAAAATGAAACACAGTTACGGCATGTGAAAAAAAAATCAAACACAATCACGGCATGTATAGTGGCATGGTCCAAAAAATTGTTGTACGGAAAATTGTTGTAAATTTTTAAAAGGTGGCGCGCGCATGCACCCCACGTGTGGGCTCGCGTTAAGCGATGTGTGGTCGCCCGCCGGTTGGAAATTCCCGGCCGGGTTCGCGAGATCTCGCCCTCTTGTCCACACACCGCCGCCGGCCGCGCCAGATCTCGCTCCTCTCCCTCCTCGCGCCGCCGCCTCCTCCGCCGGCCGTCCTCCTCCCCGGCGTATAGCCGCGCTGCTCACCCCAACCTCTCTCTCCCAGGCCGCATCGCCATGGAGGCTTAAGCCAGCGCGCCCTCACTAGCTCGCCCCAATTCCCTAGCTTGCTACCCGCCGCCACGCCCATCCGCCCTCGACCTCGCCCCCGCCGCCGCCCGCCCCCGGCGGACGCCATGGCCAACATCCATTGTTTCTTGAAAGGAACTCCTTTGGTGCCGTATGGCGAAGAAGGCTTATCTCGAACCTTTGGAGGGTCGAGTCCGGGCGGCGATGCCGATGCCGCCGATGGCGACGACAACGACGACTTCCCGACCACTTGAAGTTTGGTGCCGGTGTCCGAAGGCATTTCGGAGCCCGTGGCAACGGTTCCGGCCAGCGTACTCGGCTACCGCCGGCGTACACGGCTACCGCCGGCCGGCCACCTCCAAGCGGCTCGCCGTCGGTACACCCCGGATCTGCTCCTACCGCTGCTACGTATACCTTCGGAGCTAACTCGGAGCCGCTCCCGGTGGTTTCGGAGCCGCTCCCCGGTGGTACCTCGGCCGCCGTAGCCCCGGTACCCGATCTCGTAGCGCCCCGCTAGCTCCCCGCTCGAAGCCGACGTCCAAGTATGCCCGTCGGTTATGTGCCTTCAATAGGAGGTTATATATCCGGAGTCGGCGGTGGTAAACGGGGATGGAATAGATTTATGTCAACCCATCTAGAACGCCAACAAGCCCGGGAACCACGCCCGTGGCCGCCGGCCGTGGACGCCAACGCAGCTGGGTGCACGCCGACATCGCGAGGTTGTGCACGCCAACCATGCTAAGGCGGCCGGGACGCCGGCTACAACACACTCAACTTCACGAGATGCTCTCGGGGCGGCATCCAAACATTGAATGGGAACCTCACTCCTCCGGTAAGATCCCGTTACCCGTTTCAATTCTCATGACAGTTATCCTCATCCTCTTAATTCGTTGGAATACTCTAGTATTTTATTGTCAAATCTATTTTAAAGAGTAGCAAACTCGTAAATTTGACTAGTTTTTGGCTCCAATCTCTTGGAGATGCTCTAAAAGGCCATTCACATATATATGATGTCCGACGAAGACGACTCCATAATTTTTCAATATACGGATGTTATAATATAAATACTTGTTTGTATATTCATTGCAATAAACATCAAAAAGACTCACCGTAATCATCCGGATTCAAACTTATGATTGGTTGGCAGCTATTTTTTTCTTTTTTTTGGAGCAAGAAATTTTGCCTCTTGTTTATTTTTTAGATTAACATAGGAAGCGTAATTTCCAATACTATTTTGTACCATGTGGTCTATCTAAGTATATAGTATATGATGTCCACTTTGTTTATTTTTTAGACTCCATCGAGTTGTGACAGAGGTCAAGATAGGACTATTCTCGTGATCTCTTGGGTTGCCAAATGCAAACTCCAAATTGGGTAAACATGGTCAATGACAGATAAAGGTTATAGTGAGATTGCACACAAGTTTAAAGCTCGATCAAGCACGACATTTCGCAAAAACAATTGAAGGCATCGCTCAAGAGATTGATGATCATTTATAGGTTTGTGAAAAAGATTAGGTGTCATGCGGTACGGGCAAGAGAGCGAGATGGAATTCCGGACCCGGACGAGGAGTGGTGGCAAAACAACACAAAGGTACACTTCGTTTTATCAAGGCAATCAAACCTTAGTTTAGATATGTGATTTCATTGTGTTTTCTTTATTTATATGTGATTTCATTGTGTCTTCATCTCGTGCTTTTCGGGGTGAATATAGAATCTGCAAGTTTCTTGAGGATGCATTTCCTTGGCCTCACTACGTGTCACTTCGGAGTCTATGTTCGATGGTGTCTTGATAGATGGCTCTACTTCTCGTATTCCGACGCATTATGCACAAGAATCTGCACCGCTTGAGGAAGGACAAGGGTCCGATACAAGTGGTCTAAATGTCCAGTGAGTAGATTCGGCCTCAAGAGGCCAACCATTAGTCCTCTTGCAGTCCCACAAAGAAGAGCAAGGGGCCGGGGAAGGAAGAAGAAAGTAGTGCTTTGTACCGGTACTAGGTGTAGTCCAATTTTCGCGGATCCCGGATGCTATAATGCAGCAGATTCTAGATCGGATGAAAGGCGCCTACAAGGCTCAACAAGATCATATGACCCTTATGTCCAAGATCTTGAAGTTGAAGGACATGGATAAGGAAAGGAAGGAAGAGAAGGAAAATAAGGAAGAGGAAGATGAAATCGCCGAAGCTCAAAGATGCTTGAAAATGTGGCTTGAAGATAATGTGGATGAGAAACCTCTTATAGGTTCACTTATTTACGCCAAGGCTTCAAAAATGTTTCAAAATAAATTCAACCGTAAATTTTTCCTTGACATACAAAAATCAGCCGATAGAGTTGCTTGGGTGCGTAATATGACATCAGACAACAGCATGCTGTGAAGCTTTGAAGGGAAGGAGTGGATTTGGGCAGTCAAACTTGCGCTCATGTAGTTCCTCAAGTTAGCTGTTGCTGGACCTATGAATTTGTACTTTCAAGTGTTGTATTTGTAATGAACCTGTGGTGTTTGTTTGTGAACATGTATTTTTTTTTATGAAGCTGCTATGTTTTTGAATAAATGTATTTGTTTGTGGCCTTGTTGTTGTGAATATTTTGTGGCCTTGTGATTGATTTGTGAACTGCTTGTGATTTTGTATGCCAGTGTTTGATTCAGCTTTCTCTTTTCAACGAGTTGATGATGCTAATGCTTTGCAAAGACATGCGGGAGATGGTGATGCTAATGACCATTGTTTTGATGATGCAATGGCTACATTGCTTTCGGTGTCAATAATGATTCAGCTCTTCATGATCTATTGTTGGGGTCTATCATGTGTAACATTGAGATGTCCAAACGATCGCACAAGGTTTATGGCTTGTTAGGTATGTATCAAGACATGATCAAATCTGATGTTAAAGTGCCGTAAAGTGGGTATGAATGGGTCATGAGAACACTAAATGATGAGTCGCATCTTGCTGCAATATGTTTCGGATGTCTAGAGAGTGCTTTTATGAGCTTCTTGAATTGCTTATGGGAAAGTATGAATTGGAGATTGAGAATTTCGAGACAACACTTGAGGCTTTAGCGATGTTCTTGTGGATTGCGGGATTTGGAGTATGTTTTCTTCAAGCCGCAAATCGGTTCGTTCTTAAAGCAAATCTTGTTCGAAGAGGTTTGATATGGTGTTGGATAGTCTCGTGCAAATTTGCATATGATGCTATTAAGCCATCAGATCCCGAATTTAAATTTATCCATCCAACACTAAATGACCCTCGATTTACTTCGAGAAATTAAAAAATATCATAGGAGCAATTGATGGGACACGATCGAGTAGTGGTGCCAAAAGATCGTGTACCAACTTATATGACTTGGAAGGGAGAAACTACTCGAATGTGGTGGCTGCATGTGACTTCGATATGTTATTCACTTTCGTTGTAGTGGGATGGCCTGGACCGACTAATGATAGTAGGATATTGTGAATCAATTGAGATGTATAGCTTGAGTTTCCGCATCCAACTAATGGTAATGGTTTTTCCTATGTTCTTTTATACATGTCACCTGTATACTCAAACTTTGCATTTGGCTTACACAAAAGTGCAACTTTGCAGAGACGTGCTATGTCGTCGACAAGGGTTTTGCACTCCGACCGGGTTATCTTGCACCGTACAAGGGAAAGGACCTAAACCAAATGCAGAAGCTCTTTAATACTATACATTCTTCAATTCGAAATGTCATTGAGAGGGCATTTGGCATCTGGAAGGGGAAGTTCAAGATTTTGTATCGCTTACCAGGCCGTTCAATTGAAAGGCAGAACAAAATAATAATAGCGTGCATGGCTCTCCATAATTTTATTAGAGTGGTTGATAAAATGTATGATTCTGAGAGTTTTTTTATTGATATTGAAGATGAAGATGAACCATCAAGTTGTTGTGGAGCCGGTACTAGCAAGTGAAGGCAATCAAGGTGGAATGCATGCATTTTCGGGATTCGATAGCCTATGAATTGTATGCTGCACACTGAGTCATGTCTTTGCGCGAAGCATTAGATTCAATGGATTTGTAATAATGATTATCATTAGATTCAATATATTTGTAATAATGCAGATTTCGAAATGCATTGGTTAGGTCGTGTGGTTTTGATTTGTAATAATGAAGATTTGAATTTTCTTAACACTATTTTCAGAATCATTTTGGTATTGACAAGCAAGCCTACCAGCGGCACTCGCGTCAATGGGTTTGATAATGGTATTAATCGGTATGTTCCAAAGCAATACCATTATCTGTGTGGTTCCAGCAAGAAATGCAGTTCTTGTTCCATTTACATGTACTGAACTTGATATTATTGATTCTAGTATGTTGAACATAGCACACACTTTGTTGTAGATTTATTTTCTAGTTTTAACGAGCTATAGATTTGCAAAATTGACTTGTAGCAACATGTCACCTATATTAGTATTTCGAACTATGATTGTGTGATATTTTGGTACCGATCAAAGAACTTGTCCATCTAAAGATGTTTTCATCATCACAATGGATCATGATCCTATTGTATATGCTCATAAATGCGAAACTAAATTGTGTAATCTCCTTTATGAAGTGTCAGGCAAACCAAAAAATGTCTAGCTCTCCATCGTCCTTCGGTGTCTTAGTTTCTTATATCCATGTCATGGTTAGTGAACACAGTCCAAGAGGGGGCAGCATTCATCCGCAAGAAAAGCTTGACTCGCTTGAGGAATCTTGATCATGTATAGGAAGAATTTCCACTAGAGCGAGGAAGTGAGATGAACCTCAAGATGAGAAGGTTTTCGCATTATGCGCCAAACTCCCGGTTGGTTACTAGCTTTCCGACCTTTACTCGCTATATATAAACATGTGAAACTGTTTATGTAGTATTAACTGACCAACATAAAACTTAACAGTTTGGATCCAACTCCTGGCCGTTCCATTTCTGTTCTTATTCACTCAGTTTATATATAAACATGTGAAATTGTCTGGAACATATCTGAAACTGTTTCGACCAACGTAGAATTTAACAGTCAACATTTGTTTCAGGTATACTGGAAGAACTGAACCGACTCAAACCCCATATGATCAGAAGCGCTCCAGTCCATTGGACAAGGTCACAGAAACAATCATGCTTTGGTTGTTTGGGAATCAGCTTGCAAGCCAAAGAATGAAGGTGAGTAGCCAGGGATCATTTTTTTTGAAATGTGGTACAGTGGATGTGCATACGTTTTCGATGCTAGAGTTATCATGCAGCACCTCAAACTTCATTTCGATACCCCCGGTTCCCCCACAATCGAATCCTTTAGTCATCTAGCTCACGGATGACCAAAGCCAAGGCAGCCCAACTATTCTAACAACCGGTATGTATTCCCGTCCCAAAATATAGGTCTTTTTTGCAACACACATGAGATAAAATTGATAATATGGTAGTCTCCATACATGACACAAGTCATTACAAATTGTTCAGGCCTACAAGGCAATGTTTTCAAGTTCTTTGTTTATGAAGGCCACAAAATAAAACCATAACAAGTTGTTCATACAACTTACAATACCATATACAAGTTCCAAAATATCATAACTGCAGCTCCAGATCAACAGCTCAAAGCTTCATACATGAATTGCATGATAAATCATGTCAAGCACATATCGATGCACAGAGAGTTCAATTCACTATTCTGTCTTGTCCGTCGCTGCGGATATAGGGCAATGCACCTTCTGGAATACTTTCCGCTACAATTTCTATCTTCGTTGGCAGGTCTGTAAAAAGAGGCATTTCACTGAACTGGTTAATAAAGTTGTCAGCACCTTCAACTCCCACACTGCTTGTTTTCCGAGACAGCCTACATGTCTCGCTTCCTTGACATTTTGGCCTCAGGGCTTATGTCCTTTGCATAGAAGACCTGTGCAACACGGCTACCAAGGACCCATGGGTCATCCTTGTAGCCCACTTTATTGAGTTCTACAATTCTTAGGCCATAGTTGTCAACACTGAATCCTTTTTCATGGTCTACCCACTGGCATCGAAAGACAGCAATGTCAAGATTGACACCGTAGTGTAGCTCCCATATTTCATGAACAAACCCATAATATGTAGTATAGTTGTCTTTGTCATCGAAGGCATCACAACGAACCCCACTATTTTGTGCCGACTCTTTTCGTCCTTGGATTTGACATGAAATGTGAAGCCATTAATGTCATAGACCCGCCATGTAGTGATCTCGGCGTGATGGTCCAGATGCCAAAGCATCTTGATGGTTTTCTCATTCGGTGTTTCCCCATATGGAATGTCCTCGATCCTTAAGCCGTTGGCTGAATGTACGCTTGTGCTCCTTAGTTATCCAATCTTCTCCATTGCCTTGTTTGCGAAGCTCATTCATGTGTTGTCGGATCAATGGCTCCATCACCGGGAGGTGATGTAGGACGCAATGATGTGCCTCTAGGACTGAGTTGTAATCTGATGGAATGAATGACTTTCTACCCATACGCCCTTTTCCATTTAGCCTACCCTCGTGCCGGGATGGAGGCAAACCAATTGCAATTTGGCCTTCCAAGCAATTATTGCAGAATGGACCTCCAGACTCAATTGCCTCTTCGGTGGTGTAGGCCTCTATCATGGACCCCTCAGGGTGAGCACGATTTGTCATGTAGCCATTCAGAATTGACATGAAACGCTCATAAGTCCACATCTCATGCAGATACATAGGACCTAATGCCTCTACTTGTTCAACCAAGTGGACAATGAGGTGTACCATCGAATCAAAGAACGATGGAGGGAAACACATCTCCAACTCTGACAATGTCTGCACGGCAAAATCTTGTAGAGGCCCCAATTCTTCACGGCCAATTTCCTTCTGTGTGAT
Organism: Themeda triandra; assembly: GCA_018135685.1. NCBI lineage: Eukaryota > Viridiplantae > Streptophyta > Magnoliopsida > Poales > Poaceae > Themeda > Themeda triandra. The sequence goes on from JAENPR010000895.1 coordinate 262,056, forward strand.
CTTGTTGAAGAAGTAGCACAGTCGTGTGATTGCCACCTTTAGAAACACCGGCTTTATAGCCCTGATGGCAATTGGGAGGAAAGTAGTCAGCATGACATGGCAATCATGGGAGTTGTAGTTGGATAGTGTAAGGTCTTTCATTGACACAAGACTCCTGATGTTTGAGCAGAATCCAGATGGAACTTTCAAAGTCTTAATCCACTCACAAATCGCACTTTTCTCATCTGTGTTGAGGTTGCAGATTGATGCTGGAAGGACAGTCCTTCCTGTTTCGTCTTCACGTGGGTGAAGTTCCGGTCTGATGCCTAATTTTACCAAGTCCAAACGTGAATTGTGTCCTTCCTTTGTCTTTCTTGGAATGTCGAGCAAGGTCCCAATTATGCTATCAAAGACATTCTTCTGGATGTGCATACCATCGATTGCGTGTCGAATGTACAGTTCTTCCCAATATGGCAAATACTTAAAGAAAATTGACATCTTCTTGAATGTTGCCCCCGCTGTTGGCTTCACATCCTTTCTCAATCCCTCTTTGTTCCTTTTCCCGAAAGTAAATTTGATTTTTCTGACTATTAAGAACACTCTTTTACCCGCACATGTACCTGCTGGAGAAGTAGAATTTGTTTCATCCCTGTTGTCAAAGTACCGATCCATATTTCTGTTTCTGTACTTGTGATTTTCTGGTAAGAAGCGCCTGTGTCTCATGTACACTAACTTGCAAGATGCAGGAAGGTACACGGATGCGGTCTCGTCTAAACACATTACGCAACCCACCTTTCCTTTGAACTGGCCAGATAATGCAAAGAGAGCCGGGGTAATCATTGATGGTAACAAAAATCATTGCTTTTAGCGTGAACGTCTCCTTGCGAAACTCATCCCACATGGCCACACCCTTGACCCATAGATCTTGCATCTCCTTCATTAAGGGCTCTAAAAACACATCAATATCAACACCAGGTTGTTTAGGTCCGTAAATAAGAATTGTTAGCAAGAGATATTTTCGCTTCGGCACAACCATGGAGGAAGGTTGTAAATGGTCGATCACCGGCCATGTGCCGTGCTTGCCATTTTTCTCGCAAATGGATTCATTCCATCGTACTTAGTGCAAACCTTATATTCCTTGGATCCTCGGCAAATTCGTGGTGGTTGTCATTAAAAGTCTTCCATTGCATGGCATCGGATGGATGTCGAAGTTTTCCATCGTTTTTGCGCTTACTAGAAGCATGCCAGGACATTAGTTCGGAATCCTGAGGGTTTGCGAACAAACACCTCAACCGATCAACCACGGGGAGGTACCATATCACGAAAGCGAGAACCTTTCTCTTTGCGTAATAGTCTTCCTCTTCTTTAGAACCCTTTGTTTTTGAACCTGCGGGTCTTTGTTTTGGTATTCTTTCGCTTCTTCCCTTTCGAAACGTAGATTGTATTCTCTTCGTCCTTGTAGTCTTTCTTCGTCTTGTACCTACTAGCATCACAATTTGGACATCTTTCCAAGTGTCCATTTTCTTTACCTCGGATAGATACAATGATTCCTACACGCGTCGATCTTTTCGACACCCATAGTTAGTGGACTCGATTAGCTTCTTTGCATAGTATGTGTTAGTAGGCACTTTGTTCCCCTTTGGAAGCAAGTCTCCAAGAACACGCGTAAAACTCGTTAGGCTTGACATCGACCACCCATATCGAGCTTTATCACCAAAAACCGAAGGATGACTCTTAGTGTGGTGTATTCCTTGGTACAACCCTTGGACTCATCATACAAATACTCGGGCCGCAGCCTTTTCGCTGACTCCATGCCCTTTTGAAAGAACATTGACGGATCGGGCCGACGATGCAACAATGCCTCGAAGAAGTCCGCATATTCACCTTCATCGATCCGAACCCCGACGTCTTCACCCACATCCCGGACGCCACCGAAATCATCATCACTATCATCCCGCATAGCCGGATCATGCGTCGAGGGATATGCCGTTGTGTCTCCCCGCAATGGGTCTCCTATCGTACGAGGCGTGGAGCTGCCCTCTCCATGTTTGGTCCAAATCAAGTAATCCTTCATAAATCCTCGGCGAATCAAATGAGAACCGATTTGGTTTGTATCCTCTAATACGTAAATATTTCTGCCGACGCACGGACAATGTATGTACTTTGTCCTCTCTCTCGCAAGCATGCCTCTTAGCCGCATCAATGAACCTTCTAACCTCCAATTGGTATGACTCATCAAATCTTTTCAAGTTGTACATCCATAACGTCCGCTCCATCTTCACTGTACAAAAGTCATAATGTTATAATTGTATCCATTCAAAATTATTTGATTAAAATAGAAATTACTGTAAGTATCACAATGAACTAAAATGTATTTTAATGTCAAACAATCTACTTTAGTGGATGACAAATCTAGATAAAGAATAGTAGAATCTCGATAACAGCTTAATTTTGACATGACATTAAAAATCTAGGTATCAAACAAAATAAAAAGAATTACACATAAGCTTATAGCCTTAAATCTATTTGAGGGTGAGCGTCCATATAGACCAACACTTTGTTATGTCAATTTCCAGGTTGAAGGGCAGCTGCAGCTCTGAGCTCTAAAAACTTCAAAAATAAGCCTAACCGATAATGGCGGATGAAATATGTCTCGTGTGAGCAAAGCCGCTTGGTGAAAGATTGAAATGTAGCAAACCTATATTTACTAAAGAAGACTTTGAGATGCACACGCAGTGTCCTGTAAGGACATTTGTAGACCAAAGAAGGAAGGAGGACTAGCCATAGAGATCTTTTGACGGAAATAGAGACCTCATTATACATGCAGCCTCGGAATGTTGCTATATAGTTAAAAATCCTTTACTCTCTGCTATTCTCAAATCTAAATATCATGTAGGTACATTGGGGAAA